>JANDJT010000103.1:5408496-5433974 GCA_024331685.1 Stegophilus panzeri | reverse complement strand
GTCACATGAAAAGATATAATCAAATATTTACAAAAATGTGAAGGGTGTACTCACTTTTGTGAGATACTGTATATATACATACATGTGTGTATATACGTGTGTGTGTGTGTGTGTGTGTGTGTGTGTGTGTGTGCTTGCCTTTGTGTTTCGATCGTTCATGTTTCTACTACATGTAGCCTTGTTTGTGGCCCAGTGCTGAATGTTGTCAAGAGTTGGAATAAGACATGAGCCTGTCCCCCATCACGGTCTACTCGTGAGATCATATATTTTAATGAGGCGTATAATAGCTTTTAACCCGTATCATTAGAGCCAGATACACTGTGGCCTGCTCTTTTGCCTTGCAAAAGGGGAAAACTGTTTCTTAATTACGCTGTGTGTCGGCCGGGTCACGGGCGCCGGTGTGTAACTGTCTCTGTGTGCCTGTGTTCCAGAATTATCTGGTCATTAAAATATTCACGAGGGATTTGCCCCTCAACCTTCCACACGCGCACACACACAGGCGCACACACACGCAAGCAGAGGCACACAGTCTCCTCTCCCGCCCCCTGTACCTATTAACACCTCATCTCTCTCTAACAAGCTCTGTTGTCGATCATGAGGCTCTTCCTGCCAAGGAAAAGGTCTAAACTGCATCGGAGAGAGAGAAAAAGATATTCAGAGCACCCGGTCTGTTTGTCGCTGGGAAGATGTATAGCCGCAAATGTAATCGAATTCCCCACCACAGCTTTAATTAGAGAATTTGGTGTTCGCTTTGCTAGTATTTTAATTTATTTGTTGTGTATAAATTAACAAATATTCTGCGTGTTTTGTTAAATGAATGCCTCCTTATTCATTTTAACTGGAAATTGCCAAATCCTTTTTTTCTTTTCTTTTTTAAATAAAAACTTGCATAAAAGCAAAAAAAAAAAAAAAAAAACCAAATATTATTAATTAATGCAGCTTGTTTTGGGTCAATATAATTTAATTTTCACAGAAGAATGCAAAGCTTCATATGTGGGTGGGCAAAAGGCAGTGGACACGTCAGTGACGCTCACGTTAATGTGCACGAAAATCTAATTATTTGACCCACAAACCCGATGACACAAAAGCCAACGCCAAGTGGACTGCTGTTAAATATTTAGCATGCTCCTGTCATGAATACAAATGGGGCACAAATTGGAATCTACAGGCGTGTGACCCCGCGACTAAAGCCTGGGGTGCAAAGGGCTTCGCTTTGCTTTCAGCGTTATAATTACCGCGACTCCCACCGCCACGTGAAGGACAAGCGGCGAAATGCAGCACCTGGTAAACGTCACTTTTCTCCGTCCGCCTCGTCACTTAGCAGAACTCACGATGCAAAAAAAAAAAAAAGTTGTGTCGTAATAAGAGGTCTGATTAAACAGAAGGTTGGATTTGTTTAGAGAGGACTGTACAGTGTGATTAAAATGACATTTACACACCTGTAAGTCTATAACAGCCTAAACCGAATGGCCTCACGCTCTACCGGTCATCCGTGTCGACTTATTTGGTCACTGTTATGCTGAAATCGAAATGGAAAGCAATCCCCGGTGATGTTTTATTTAAAAGAAATGTGCTCATATTGATTTCCCATTTCGCTCAAGTGGCAGCGTCGTTAGCCATTAGCCTGTAGTTCAGTGACAGCACCCATCCGTAGGTTCATTTCCAGGTTTTTATTGTGTTATCATATAGGGACATTCTCATTCAAGGACCTCGACACACATGACCATGTGTTATTACGACTTATTAACCAAAAGTGACATTCGGTGGCTAGACAGTCCTCATAGGCTTTCATTGTTAAAAAGTTCTATGGCTTTTGTTGTTGTTGTTGTTGTTGTTGTTGTTAGACAAACATTTCCAGCTAAAAGCATCCACTTTCCTGAACTGATACCATTTGTGTGTTAACAAAAATAAATTAGAAGTTACGATCCTCATGTGAACCACACGGGCAATAAATCAACGATATTGAGATTCTCAGTTCAGTTCGGGACTGAAAATCATGACTATCATTAGTGTGTAATGATTTTTGTTTGTTTATAGCTAATTGATGATCATAAGCCTCTATTACTAAAGCAACATTTGGACATGTCTTGATCAATGGACTACACTTAGAGGACAATGAAAACTTGCTTATTTTTTCCTTCCTAAACCGTTCATTTAAACTAATTAGTGTTGAAATCCATATTTGATAATATACTAGGCCGGTTTTGTCCTTGCAATGCCGCCACATTTCGGCCCTTTGTAACCGGAATTACTGCGTCCCCTGTGCCTGTCCACAGTCCCCCACACTGAAGCGATTAGTTATGCCTGGCCTGTAAGCACTGAATCAGAGTTGGGGACCCAGGGGAAATAAATTTGGCGGAAAATCAGTGCGGGAAGATTTAATTATCACGCGGGGACCTTTTCCCGCTCCTGGCTTGCTGAACCCAGGAAGGAAGGGGAGGGAGTGTTGGGGGGACATTGTGCTGCGACCAAATCCACACGGCGCTTGTCCTCTCCTCCCAATTTGTTCCCCAGCACAGTGATAAGCCAAGCAATTACCTTTTTATTGATTTTTCATCACCGCAAATTTAAAGTTAAACCTCTGGCCTACCTTCTTTTGTAAAGACATGGTGGGTGATTAAATACCCCCCACAACACAACACAACACACACACAACACAAAACGCACACACACACACACACACACACACACACTTTCCCCTTCAGTTTGATTTCAGTGAAAAGAACAGCAACAAATGGCACAATCTCATAACCTCACCTGACCTGCTGTGAATATTGTAGGTGTTTGGGAGGAGCCAACATGTGCTACATTGGATTTAGTAGGTTGTCTTGATACCTGTGGAAGTACAGGGCTTGTTTGCTGTTAGACGAACTGTTCAGATGATTGACAAGTCGTAATCGATTCAGATTGGGTACAGATTATTTTAGGGGTGGACATGCAAA
Source organism: Stegophilus panzeri (assembly GCA_024331685.1). Classification (NCBI taxonomy): domain Eukaryota; kingdom Metazoa; phylum Chordata; class Actinopteri; order Siluriformes; family Trichomycteridae; genus Stegophilus; species Stegophilus panzeri. The sequence goes on along the minus strand of JANDJT010000103.1, from coordinate 5,431,032 downwards.
TCCTGCAAGGGAACGCGCCAATGCGATGTCCATCACATGTTTTGGTTGCGCATGTAATGTGGTAACATGTGGTGAGCTAGTTAGCTAGTCATGTGCATTAATAGAGTAGCATTAACACGTTACACCACTGAGACGTGCGTTACGTTCGATCATATCTATATACCAAATGAAAACTTTTGTTTTGTGAAAGTCAGTAATGAGTAGGTTTTGTTTTCTTTGTTTTTCTGGTTGTCGATTGTACCTGTCCCGGGTATCTGGGCTACTAATTTGTCCACCCCGATATTTGAAACCATTCCCCCCCCCCCATCCATTTATTTTGTGTGTGGTTGTTGCAGCCAAAAATGCTTGTTTTTGCTGCAGCTTTTTTCAAAATTGAGTTTTTTGTGGAAAACTACCTGACTTTGAAATTGCAATTACACAAAAAATCTTTCACAGTAATGTTTTTTTGGTAAACGAGACCTTTTAGGTGTACTCGTTCGATGCACGTGAATCGAAGAGGGCTTCGGCTGTACGAGCAAAGTGTGATGACGTCACATGACGCATCTCCAAATCTGCAGAAAATCTGTTGTAATTTTTTTTTTTTAATGACAAGCTCCTCTGAATATTGCGGAGTTTGCTTGATTTTGAGTTCGTTTCTGCGATCGCAAAATCCTGGAGGGACTGATCTACTGCCGCAGAACATTTCTACAGTGATGCGAGTTATTTCTACATTAGAGCGATCATTAGAGTCACAGCCTAGGCAGGTTGAGCAGTGTGGAAAAGTTTTACTGTATGCAAATGAGAAGCAAAGGGATGTGGTGACTACCAATGGGTTCAACCTCTGTGAAACCATATCCTTGTTTTTTGGTTACACATACGTGTTCATACTCACAGCTCCGTGTAGTCACCATGCTGCTACAGGTGTGTACCCAAAAATAACAGCACTGATGTTTAGTCTGCAACTGTCACAAAGTGAAAACATTTTGATGTTTTAGACTCATTTGAACAGTTCTTGGCACTTTTGCAGTTTATACATAAGCAGTACCGTTTTCCTTTGTATCTCACATTTAGCAGAAAGACATCTGATTTGTGAATAAATGGATGGTTTCACGTTTAGCACTACAGTTTCTCCAGCCAGGTGCTAGCAGTGTACAGTGACTTGATTGACGTAAGGCCGAAAGTCGCTGCCCTCCACACACACACAACATGCAGTTTCTATCAAACGCCTTGGGTTACTACCTAAAGTTTTACCGTCGGACAGAAACAGTGCCCGGGGGAGCTGCTGCGCTAGCATAAACGGCTATATGAGAATGTGTGTAAGGCTGTCTCATGGACTTCTTGTATTTATGGTCTGGGAACAAGAGGAGTTCCACAGGCCTCACCGTTATGAGCCGTGTGTGGGTGGTGGGTTCATTCTCACCTCATCAAAAAGTGGCCGGTGGTCCTAAACACACACACACTTAGAAGGTGGGCAACCTCTGTGATTGGATATCACGTTTGGGACACACTGGGGTGAAGGGTCGCTCAGAGGGCAACCATGGTGTGCACATGTTCAGTGTCACTCAGTGAGTGGCTATAGCTATTGCTCTTATTGCACTTTTCACCCTTTTGGAGTAACCCCGGGGTCAGGTTGGACCATGCCAATGGCAGCCATTTAAGTTTTTAAGGAAATAGTTAACTTATAGATTCCAATGTGCTTTAAATGAACCTACTATAGTATTTTCATAAAAATAGTAAATAACATGTTAGTTGATCAAGTGTCTTCTTGCTCATCTCAAACAATTTTTTTTATTTATTTATATATATATAATATGTATGTATGTGTGTGTATATATATATGTGTGTGTGTGTGTGTGTATAATATATATATATATGCGCAATTATTATGGTCACATTATGTGCTTCTGTGGGATTTATTCTACCTACACGTATATGTAAAGAAAATCAGGAGGAGCGACGGTGTGTAACTGATCATTTCCCTGAAGCCCGATGACCTCATTTTTATTTTAAAGGCCTGCTCCAATTAAGTAATTAGTTGCCGTGATGTTTCTCTAATTGCAGAGTTATTTATGAAACAGCTGCTGAGCAGAAAACCGAGAGCTGTGCACTTTTCCTCCTCGTTCATTTAATCTCTCACTTTCCTTCCCTCTCAGTACGTCCCCTTGTTGTTTGGAAAGGAGTCTTAATGCATCCTTTATTTGACATCTGACTGAGCAGAGCATTACAGCAGGTCAGTACCGAGCAGTCCACTTGCGCAGAAGCACTATATTAGTTTAACTAGCAAATATATTGGTCCGAATGTATGTGCGCGAGTCTGGATGTCCGATCAATCTGCTGTTATTGCAGTTGCTTTGTTACTGAATATCAGTTAATATTGTTAATGTATTGCATTACAAGAGCACGAGAAAGGTAAAAAGGCCTTTTCTGGACGCACGCCCACTTAAAGAGCAAGAAGCGAGTTGCAGGGCTATTAGGGGACTTTAGGAGGGATTTACACACACACACACACACACACACACACACACACACACACACACACACGACAGTCCGAATCAGGAACATGGTGCTGTGATACACTGCAGGTATGTGAGACCATCTATGGACACTCACCGTGCACTTACACAGCTGGAACTTATTAGTCATGTCTCTCTCTTATACACACAGAACATTCAGTTTAAGTGGCACCTCTGGCACACTGGTCAAATGGGCTCTTTCTCATTGAAAAAAAACAAAGTAAACGCTATTCAAATATCAGCCACGTTATTCGAATGTGCACCATAATGTTTTGGCTATTTACTTTGGAGCCGTAGAGCTTTTTTTTTTATTCCCGAACATTTCACTTACTACATATTTGATCATTTATGACATTATTTTCTTTTTCCATTAACCTTTTTGCGTTATTGAGGTTTGGATTGAACCCATTCAAATCAAACAGCAGGTGAAACAGAGGTGCCAACATTTATGCATTAGCTGTAGCCTTTTTCCGATTTTGAAACCTGAAAACGACACTTTTCTGCTTTCTCGGATAAAGCAGCGGTCAAACCAAAAGCAGGTGAAATTGTGGAAAAGCTGATTCACAGGGAAAAGATGTTAGACGTGAACGATACACATTTGCTTCTGGCAGCAGTTACCTTCACTTTGCGCTTACTTTTACTAAATTTATGGACCTCGGTTTTGCGAGCCAGTAAGCAAGAGGACGGGGCTGTGGTCTCGGCTTAGTAATAGCGCAGGGTTGAAATGTGCTTTCTTTTCCTCATTAGTCCTGTTCATCATTTATGCTTTTATGGAGTTGGTTCATCAACAAGATTTTTTTCCTTATAAAGTCGTTTTTCCCCACCTAACACCTATTATAATTCAACAATACATAGGCTACAAGCACCAGTTTGGTCCAGTGCTATATCATTCTGAGAGCGTTTCATTTTCAAATTTCAATTCTATATCCAGTAAACGTTCCCACTCATTCCTTGCTGCCATGTGACGAAAGATTGTGTCACGCCATAAAACTCGGGGCACTCGAGCAGGTTACCCAGCGCACTCCTGGTGTTGTGTTATAAGCGCTCGTGGTCTATTAGGTGATGTTGAGTTGATGCACTTATGTTTCAGAGTCCAGGAATCATATGAAGGGCAACTGTAAAATTCTGTCGGTGGTTAAAACAAAAGAACAAGAGGAAGTCATACGTGTCTTTATGGAGTTTTATCTTTCCACATTTCCAACACTGGAGCACTGCATTAAAAAAGTAGGAGACGCCTAGAAGTTCTAGAACACACCAGGCCACAAAACTTTACAGGCTTAAAGACTGCATCAGGTCTCTTTCAGGTCTGTTAAACTAGTGGAGATTGCAACCATTACCATTATTAGTTGGTATATTTATTATCGAGTTCTCCTAGCTGTTAGCTTATTTGACTGGTCACTTGAAGTAAATGGGTTTAATCCAAAGCTCAGTAAATCAAAAATCTTATGGACCTAATGTGTTGTGGTTCAGGAATAGAAAGCTCTATGGCTCTAATAAATAGACTTATTAGACTTTTAGGGGAACCTGGCTATAAAATCATCTGCCAGAAAAGCAATATGCACTTTTTTTTGAATGGATCTGTAGCACAGGTGTGACTAACCATCGAAAGAAAAAGAAAAAAACAGAAACCCATTTACACGAAACTCACTTATAATAATAACAAGAAGAAGAAGCAGCTTTTATGGATTCTTCAATTGGAGGTATTTGTAAATTAAGCTCCAAATCTTTGGGACGGGATGTTTTTTTTTTTGTTTGTTTGTTTTTCCGGAAGGTAAACATTTGGCTACAATGTAAAGTAGGTCTGATCGTGCATACACGACAGACGCAGTGGACACAACAAACATTATTATCGATTTATTTCCTTCATCGAGTCCCACAATCCTGATCCATGGCGGAGCACGAACAAGGTCAGTGTGTGTTCATCTGTGAGGCCTGCTTTGGGTCATGAACCTGCTAGCGTCGTTTTCGCTTTGAACAATAAGGAAATGTAATGTAGATTAAAGCAATCCTGCGGTGGAGCGCGTGCACGTGTCGCACATTGATGTTCACCTCCATGGATACCAGCACGCATACACAAACGTGCATCATTCATATCACTGCGCTCAGCATTTACTCAGGGGACACGAGTGACATCTGGCACGAGCTGCCACCGTGTCCTCGTACGTGACCCTACGCTAAACAGCGGCGGGCAGGAGGGGGGATTCTACATCACAGCACACGCCAAATCAGGACCACTGATGAGTTATGTCAGCTGTGTGCGAGACAGTTTTGTGTGTGTGATCCTCATTCAGACGTGGTTTTGTCGCTCAGGCCTCACGACGTCACATGCTTTTCTCTTTCTCCCTCTCCCTCTCTCTCTCCCTCCCTCACTCGCTCTCCATTGAGATCTCATTTGTCAAGGCCGCCAGCAGCAGGGTATTAGCTATGCAAATATTGACGTGCCGCTTTGGCCTGGTAGCTATCAATTGAAATCAGCAAATCGATGGGCCTAATAGCTGCTCATTACGCACTTGATGCATTTTCAGGGATAGCATCGGAAGCTGCCAGCTCACCTAATCAATGCAGTCAAAAACTATTACTTTTCTCCCAGTCAGACACCTTTTTTCGTTCGCTCTGCATTGTTTAAAGCCACCTCATCTTCTCACAAAACCATGAAGATATATAGGAATATATTCCTGGGGTCTACGTTCTGTTGTGTATATATGTTGTAAAAACGCTACTGCATGTTAATGAATATTCATTTTTAATTATATTGATTTTGTAGCTAGCATTATCTGCTGAAGCTGAAAAAGATATTCTGATTTTAAAAATAAATAAAAAAAAGTTTAGTGGGCAGCTGTGGCTCAGGTGGTAGAGACGGTTGTCCACTAATCGTAGGGTTGGCGGGTTCCCGGCCCACATGTCTCTACAGGCCGAAGTGACCTTGGGCAAGACACTAAACCCCAGGTTGCTAGCACCATGCATAGCAGCTCTACTACCATTGGTTTGTGTGTGAATGGGTGAATGAGACACAGTGTAAAGTGCTTTATAGAACCGCTAAGTTGGGGGGAAAAAAAAAAGCGCTATAGAAGTGCAGACCATTTACCATTATTCTATCTCTACCACTGTGTACATAATGCGAAGATCACATACAAACTTCATTTTACTTCCGAGTTCTGCCTGCAGCTAAAATCAAGGCTGCCGCTTTCTTCATCCCTGCTCCAATTCCCCAAAGCCTCCACCACACACTCTCCATCAGGAGTGGACACAGTCTTTATTTAGACTCCAGATTGGAACAGATAAATAAGACGGGTGCTAATGGGAGAAGTCGAGCTCTGGGTGGGTGTCAGGGGCTCGCCGGGATAAATCATTAGATGGAAGGTTATTGGAAATGCAGCGGGATAAAAGAGCGAAGAAGCCAGTAATTGCCTTAAAGCTCAGACTACAAAGCCTCACTCGGGCTTTTACAAGGCCAGCCGGCAACAAAAGAGCCGTAATTTATGAGCTCAGCGTAAAAGAATAGCATAATTGCATTAAAAATTAATGCTAATGAGGCCCAAAATGGGGAAGGTGGTTGTTATGAAAGTTTGTATTCATCTTCTCCGGCTTGAATGATGGGCCGGTGGCTTGATTAATGGCTTAATTTCTATCAATTAGCAGGCAAAAAGATTCTCCACAGAGACAGGAGGGGCTCAATTGAGCATTGAATTACATATCTCGGCCTGGTGAGGAGAGGGTAGAGGAGAGGGCAGGAGTCTCAGCCACTTATATGTGTGTGTGTGTGTGTGTGTGTGTGTGTGTGTTGGTTTATTGGTTTGTGTGTGTGTGTGTGTGTGTGTGTGTGTGTGTGTGTGTGTGTGTGTGTGTGTGATTCTGTTTAAAAATCCAGGTTGGAGAAGCATGCAGGTCCTGGGGTTGAGTACTGCTTCTCCTTCCACGTCCACTGTCTTGTGTGTGTTTGTGTGTTTATTTAGAGTGCTTTTCGGTTGCTTTCATCCTCAGGAGCGATGCCATCATTAAGCCATGTTTTACTGCCTTTCTCGCCACCTAATTGAAGTTCATGACATTCTAAAGCCCTTTTGAATTTACAGCCATTTGTAACCAACTGCCTGATGACGGGCACTTTATTTATTTATTTATTTATTTATTTATTTTCTTACTTACTTATTTATTTCTCAGCCACGACAGGATCCGCCATAATTGAGTTTGTGGAGCTAATGGTTCAATTACGAGAATGAATCAGGCGCAGTGAAATAGTCTTATTTCTTCCTCGCTTTTCTGCCTCCTGACGCTCGCTCACGTGTCGCAGGGTTCCTACACAGGTATAGAAACATTAACATATGTAGATTTAGATCATTAATGAGCAGGGCAGAGGTGACAGTTGCAAGGCAGCATGAGGAAGAAACCTTGAGACCCCAAGCAGGAACCAGTGTGACGGTGGATAGCGAGATTTTAAATCATTACAGTGTACAGGTGTAGAAGTGTACTTAAAGACAAACAGTACAGTGTGTTCGTGTATGTTGTGAATAAGTGTTCTGAGGTGAACATAAGGCACTTCCCCCAACCACCCCAATCACGTTTCAAGTAAACACTGTGAAATATCAATTTTTTATCATACTGAATGATGAAACCGCTCATAGATGGAAGTAGCTCAAAGGATTTACAGCAGCAACCTAAACATGTGGGTTCACAGAGCAATGTCTCAGAAACGAAAGCAAGAGAAGTTAACAAACACAGATAGCCGGACCATAATCGATTCAGCTCCACTGGAAACAGGCTTTTTAAACGCCGGTCCTGTTGAGCTTTTCTTAAATTCCAACACACTTGATGCAGCTCATTATATTATTCAGCGCGCCATGAGTCGATGTGCTGGGAACAAAGTATGAGGAATGTGTAAAGGAGCTGGTGACTGTTTTTGTTTCTCATACTGTAGTGTTTAGAAATGCGAGTTTGCAGATTGAAATCATTTGTGTTGTGCGCATTGGGATTTTGTCCATAAGATTAGCATTATAGGAGTTATATATATAAATATAAATTATATATATATAAAATTCTTTTCTTTTAGAAAGTTTCTTCACTGACAGACTGCATGTTGCTTTTAAATTAACAGGGTTGACTTTTTTTTTTTTTTTTTTTTTTTTTTTTTTTTTTTAACATTGAATTAGAAAAATACTCAATGTAGTTAACTAGCATTCATGATAATGGCATTGACTTTAAGAATATTCTAATGCTTGCAATTTGTTTTTATTGCTACTATTATTAATAATAATTCAGTTTCAGTCTATACTTTGGGTTACGGGGTTATAACTCATATGTCAGTATCACTGAAAATGAAATTAATAATAATAATAATAATAATGAGAGACATTGAGTTTCTTCTTCCCATGAGCTTGATGATGCAACGTCCTGTTGAACATGTCACATCATTTCATAGGGGTGAATGTGTTCAGGTAACGAGGTTGAGAGAATGTTGTGGGACATGATAAGGGATGTTTCAAACTAAAATAATACGATTTCTGAAGTATTTTTAATGATTATATATATTAGTGTTGGTTGGGATGGGCAAAATGCTGTTTTCTAAGTGCTGTAGAGGTTTTATTACTGTTTTATCAAGTTATTTATCTGAAACATGCACACATGTCGTAGTGAAAGATATTGTATCTGTGTTTTATCATTCATTTACATACATATTTTGTAAACGTGTTATCAGTAACGGCCTAATCGTGGAATCACACATATTATCACTAATTATATGTCATATATGTGGCGGTATTGTTATGCACTCGATTATACTGAGAAATCCACAGAAACAGTAAACAGTACAGCACTTATTAATGTCGAAACATGTGAGGACGCAGAGGATAGTCACGAGGCTTTCAGCTGTTGAACACCTCCCTCTGCTGGAAAACTGCTGCCGAGCGCCCTGTTTCTTTTCCTTGTATGAAAAAGACGAACAGCGCCATCGTTTCCTGATTGTCGATTCCTTATTGGAAAGGTCGGCCGAGTTTGCCTGCAGCTTTATCCTTCTCTTTCTGTCTCTGAGAAAGACAAAGAGCTTCTTAGAGCCTACAATAATTTATTGATTTTGATGTCTCGTCGGACTATTTGGGCCAGTTTGCCTTTAGCCGCTTTAATTATTCACGCTTGTTTTAACATTTATACATGCCTAGAAGCGCGTCCAAAACCCAAAGTGGCGTTGCGCACTGGAGATGGAATTCACAGAACCGTGGGATATGGTTAAAAGAAGAAAGCTCGCATAAGGATTGGAAAATCCCGTGTACACAACTTAAACATCCATCTAAAATATTTAACCATCTAACACAACTTAAACATTCCATCTAAAACATCTAATAGTTTTAGAAATGTCTAATATATATATATATATACATTGTCCTCACTGTCTGTCTTCTTCTGTATCCCTGTCAACTGGTACCTTCTCTTTCACCGCTTATATATTTTTTGAGACGAGGGTAGTGCAGTGACGATGGACTCAGCGCTCTAAATGAATGTCTTGGATAATGTGTCAATATTAAATATCAACTTTGACCTGGCTTTGCGCTGACGGCGGCTGGCAGTGGCCCTTCTCCGGCAGCGCTATCGATTTCCCGCTGTCTGCGTCTCACCCGGGCCCCCTCTCACCGAGTCCATTATTTTTGATTTTCCTATGAAATACATATCTTTCCCTACTGACATCTGACAAACAGCATATGGAAGTCATTTTATCTACCAATAATGTGTTTGTCAAAAAGCATGAGGCTTTTATAGAATCCGGGCTGAGGATAGGTTGTCACCGATGCGCACAGGCTTGGTGTGTGTTTCTTTGTGTTGGTGTTTCAGTTATTAAGACACTCTGTACACACACACACACACACACACACACACACACACACACACAGAGTTGGGATTAATATCAGGGGTGATTGAGGGGCATTGGACACTGGACTCCTTTCATGTGAAGCACAGGTTGCTGGAGGATATTGTGGGAGTGGTTTATATATATATATATATATATATATATATATATATACACATACATATAAAAAACTCTTTCCTACTACACTGTTGAAGTAATGAGTACTATTTTGTTTTCTCTCCCTTTTCTCTCTCTCTCTCTCACACACACACACACACACACACACACACACACACACGATCATTCTCACAGCGTCAGCACTGAACGTTGCCTATCACTTCAGAAGTACATGAGAGTAGTCTGAGAGTGGGACTTCATCACCACAGGTGTGTGTGCATGCGTGCGTGCGTGTGTGTGCGCTCGTGTGTTTGTCATTTACCTGTGTGGAAATTTGTATTGATTTTTGGGCTGTCAGAAAAGATAAGTTATTTTTATAGAAAAGGGTGTACATTTTTTAACACTGGGAAAAAGAGCTTTTTTTTTTTTTTTTTTACATTCATCTCTGAACACTGAAATAAACTGCTTAGAATTTCAAGGAGGATAATTCAAACTTCAAAGCAAATAAATACAGATGTGTGGTTTTTGAAGCAGTATATTTCACCACTGAATTCAGCAGCCTTTCAATTTCATTATTAAGAATTCAGTGGCTTTTAACATTCTCTTTTTTTTTTTTTTTTTGCTTCCATAGATTTCCTCGGTTTGAATACTATTAGTTTTCATTTTTGAGTATTTGAAAAGATATTCTACTTTTAGTGACCTAATAGCATGTGTTTTTCTTAACATGTTTTGCACAAATGGCCCTGTCACATACAGTAAGAGGGCTCTGAATGAATGCACATCATATTTTTTTAAATATATTTTTTTATATATATATATAAATTTTAACTACATTTCTGAATCTGGGACCAAAAAAATGGACCAAGGTTGGGTTTGTTTTGTTTTTGTTTTTTTGTAAATACACCGAACACAGCTTCTTAGGTCTTCTTTGGAATCTATAAAGCATCATACTCAATAAGATGAACATAAATTGAAACCAAGCTGGATATTCAGTTATAGATGATCACATGTAGAAAGAAATGTAATACGAGTAGGAACCAATTTAACAAACCATTTCTGTAGTCACATACGTATATAAAGTGTGTATTTGTTTAGTATTTCTATATGTAATCTATGTCAAGGATCACTTCTTTTTATTTTGTTTAAGCCAGGGTTTCACTCTTCTATTACAATCATTTTAAACTGTACTGTAAATGATTGTTCTGCGTACTTTGTCTATATTCGCCGGCTTGTTTCTCCTCTAGTAGCGGCTGATTGTTAAATCTGTATGGAACAACATTGACGAGGCGGTCTGCAAATTTACCCCAAAGAATTACCCGAAAAGATCTAAAGGAAAAGCTATTCTGTTTGAACTTTATGTTGCTGCAGATTTTACTTGTTTCTTCTTCTTTCTTTTTTTTTTTTTTTTGTTCATTGCTAAATGAAAATGCTAAGAATAAAAATAAATGCGTATTTTCCCCCCTTGTCCCTTTTTTGCCCCAGAATTTATGTAGTGCCATACATACATAATGATATACCCTATATGGTGAGCACGTATTGTTAATAGAAAAACATTTGATATTTAAAGTTTCAACTGTCTGGTGTGTAAATAAAAAATTATATATATATATATAAGGATATGTACCAAATATCAGTGACAAAAATAACTAAAGGCAAAAAAAAATTAAGTTTTATAATTAAATGCATGATTTTTATTCTAAAGAAAGCAAGTTTCAAGCAAGTAGAGGTAAAGTGTACTGTCAGTAGCAGTATAAAATTTTAACCTAATTAATATTTGAACGTGTTTACATCAATTTTATATATATATACACACACACACACAATATGAGAATTTATTTATTTATATAAAATTAATTAATTTATTAATTATTCCTTCTGACAGTCCATAGTACTGAATGGCAGTGAAGAGGAGTGTGTTGTGTAAGCAGTGTTTACAGCAGCCAGGGCTCCTGCATCAGCACCGCCGCCGCCGCTAACCGCATAAAAGCCAGAGCAAATATTCATTTATTCATTAAACAAGCAGAGCAGGAAGATGTGTTGTGACAGCCATAGTTAATGTGTGGAATTAATTCATCTCATTAACATGCCAGCGAGGTAGTACACGTGTGAAAGAAACAGTTGGTGTGTGTAGTGAGTGAGATCACGGTGAGTATATTTGCGCTTCTTTACATCTGTGCCACTTTCGTCCAACGATAGGATTGAAGTAGGTAGATTTATTAAAACCGTAATGCCTACGGCGAAGGAAAAGACAGAGACAAACAGCTGTCTGATCTGATGGAGGGACAGACGGATGGATGGACGGAGTTGTTATATTTGAGTATTTTTTAATACATATACATAAAGGAGCAGATTTGAAGTTAAATGAGTTACTCTGAATTTCTTTGAGTGTATTTGTTTTCTTATGTGTAATATGTTACTGGTATAGGAGGAGGTGCAACGAGTTGACATTTATCAAATTGTCCCTAGTGCACCCCCTCGCCCCCCCCCTCGTGTCCTTGTTAGTTTGACCTCCCCTCTGCCCTCGTGTCTTACTCTCCATTTTTTTTCCCCCCTTTTGCAGAAGAGGTCTCTCTCGCCGAGCAGGTGAGGAGGATAAAGGAGATCGAGGCCATCGAGAGCGACTCTTTTGTTCCTCAGGCTTTCAAATCATCCCGGGACGCAGCCAAGGTGCGCTCTTTTCTCCCTCCTTCCTCCCACTGTCTTTCCCCTCCCACTCTCTTGTCTCTCGCTTTTCATTTGCCTCACATCTCCTTCCTCATCGTTGTGATTAGATTTGCGGCTCGCTGGCCCATATTCCGTCTGCGGACAAACGGAATCATTCCCATTCAGAGCCGTTTGAGCTGCGCTTTGCGCACAATAGCCGGGATCTGAAAAGCATCTCCCCGAAGTGTCCGAGCCGTTCCCACAGAAATCTGCGCCGAAGACACTCACAGCCAAAACCTCGTGGTCAATTAGATTAGAGACCAACGCTCGCTGATCTCCAGCGTCCAAGACAAAAAAGTGGGCTGGTGGAATGGGCCGGAGTGATAGATTACAGCAGGATACAGAGCTAATCTGGATATTTCTCCAAAAGGATATGTGGAAAGACTGTTGCATCAGGGAACTACACACACGAGTTCAGTAGTAGTAGTAGTAGTTCAGTGACCTTACAGCACACCAAACCTTTTACACTTAGCAACTACTTGTTACTCTTTGCAGTACATGAGCTGATGTTAAAGCGTGTGTCCTATGGACAGCATTCAGTGGTCTTGTTCTTCACGTGCACAAGGTGACCGAACGTGAACAGGTGAATGAACTTGCCTCCAGTCGAGTCCTCACCGTGCAGACGGTGCCATCATGTGGCCAAACATCAAAACACACTGTAGTTTAATATTCACCTGGGTTATTACACAGGGTGTCCAAAAAGTCTTCATACATAGGGGAAATGAACACTTTTTTTGCAAAATGTCTTCTTCTTTTTATATATATATATATATATAATTTATTTATTTATCTTGAGGAATGTGTTTGAGAAAAGAAGAACGTATTGAAATCATTCTCATGACTGGATCAGGAAGCTGTCGCAAGGTTGTGATGGACTTTAACAGGAAACATGGCGAGCACCTCACACACGACACTGTCGCCAAACTTATTAACAAATTCACAAAGACTGGACGTGTTGCAGAATAAACGAGAAGAGGACGTCCGCAAACATCCACTGATGGCACAACCGTCATGGTGGTGCTGGCTGAACACGCTCCCCTATGTATGGAGACTTTTAGGACACCCTGTAGATTATGAAAACTACATTTCGAAATATTTTAATATAAAAAACACCACATTTAAACGACAAACTTTTTTTTAATATCCAGGAAGGTAAAAAGCAGACGTGAATCGACACGACTGAATCTCAGTAAAATAGTACTGAATTTTAAGCCTTAAAAGTGTTTTTTTTTTTTTTTTTTTTTTTTTTCCTCCATTTAAAAAAATATTACGCAGTGTATAACCACTATGCATTCATATATTCCTCTCTAAAGATCAAAATAAATTTCTCTCTGTGCCTACAGCTGAAATCAAACTAAAATGCATAAAAATGAACTCAAATGATGTCTAAACAGTAAAAACTATTCACAGGTGACTGAGTCTCTGGAAATCCAGGAGGCGGGGTCTGGTGTCACACCCACTGTGAAAGAGGAAGACATCGCGCTGCCCACTGTCATCAAGTACAGTAATAGTGACACACTCGCTCACCCCAGTGTAAGTGTATAGCTGTAGGTTCATTGCTCGCCTTTTTTTTCTTCTTCTTCTTCTTCTTCATCTTCCTGTGTATAATGTATCTGTCAGTGATTTTAGATCTCTCTGTGATTTTTATTTTTTTTTTAACATTGATGTTTTCTAGCAGTTTGTATTTTACATATTCAACATTCAGTCATTGAACTTTTTTTTATTATTATTATTATTATTATTCATGCAGTAGTCTGTCCTATTTAAGGCTCCACTTTCTGACAGGTTTTTATTCCGTCTGTAATATTGGCAGACAGAATTTCCCGCGAAAGCTCTCTCTCTCTATCTCAGCGGCAGTGCCGCAAACTCAGTTACGTGTGACGGATGCAGATGAGCCTCACGCAGCCTGATCTATGCGAGCAATATGCCCGAGGCGCGCGAGCCCCCCATCGCCAGTAATGATTCAATCATTTAGCCCGCCGCTGCTTACTGTATCTACTGTAATTTCAAGTAATTTTAGCAGAGCACAGAGGCCGTGTTGGTGTGTGTGTCCTACACGCAGATAACACACGAGGAACCACGCAACATGCATCCAGAGAGCATTAGCAGAAGTGTGTGTGTGTGTGTGTGGGTGTGTGTGGCTCCTGTGACAAAGTAGAGGCCCTACAGCGAATGCTACAGGCAAAACCTTAACTCAACATAAATGATACACTTATCTCCACTCCCGAAGCCACCACACACTGTCTCTCTCTCTCTCTCTCTCTCTCTCTCTCTCTCTCTCTCTCACACACAAACACACACACAGAGTGTGGGATGGAAGCGATCATTCTTTCCTATCCGCAGATTTGATTTCACGCCTTTCGTGTTGTTTGGATGAAAGTAAAGACTGATGAGCGCCGGGGAAGAGTCTCCAACTTCCAAACTTAAGGAACTCATAAGCCCAACTAATGCGGGAATCACTCAAATCCTGCTTTCACGCTGACACCCAAATCACTGTTATGCATTACGCTGTCATATGCGCTTAGGATACGATAGCATTTACTGTCGCTCTCCTTCCCCTCTCCCTAAATCAAATCAAGCCAGTGAGCGTCTTATATGAAGCAAACTCGGGCAATTAGAGACCGAGACTGGCGTGCGTAAACAATATAAAAGAGTTGTTATAATGGGTTACATAGACTTCTGATCTGCGATGTCTGCCATTAGTAGATCTCGGCCAAATACGTAAAGTGGATTAAGGCTGTAAGTAGATTACCAAGTGATGCCAGTGTTAGGAAGAGTACTTGTAGGAAATTTAAAATTACATTCCATTGCCATACTTTGAATATGAAAAGACATCTGAACACAAGCCAAGCTCAGTGAACAGGATTAATGAACAGAGTGTGCATATATATCCATTTAAACAGCAATGCTACAGATAGTAGGCTAGTGAAACATAATAAGCGAGCCAAGTTTATCAGTTAAATCCTGATATCTATCTTATTTGTTCTAACTCCATGTTCAGTAGTCGTCTGTTATTTTCTCTGTGCATTGCCCATTTCTCCTCCTGCTTCCTTTCCTCCTGCATTTCTCCAAAGCGGCTTATAATTGAGAACGGATGCAGTCTAAGCAGTTCAGGGTTATGATTCCTTTCAAAGGCCCAACAGTGGCCCTCTGGCAGTTCTGGGATTCAAACTCACAACCTTCTGATTGAACCACTGAGCCTTCACTGGATGTGAATGTACAGGTTGTTTCCCTTTCCTTGGCTTCATTTCTCTTTATCTGTAAATGTGTAATTGCGGAGGATTACATCATATGGAACATACTACTATCCATCCATCCATCCATCTTCTATACCGCTTAATCCTTTTCAGGGTCACGGGGAAACCTGGAGCCCATCTCAGGAAGCATCGGGCACAAGGCAGGGTACACCCTGGACAGGGTGCCAATCCATCGCAGGGCACACAATCACACACACATTCACACACCCATTCATACACTACAGACACTTTGGAACATACTACTAATAATTCTAATAATTTTTTAAATCATGTAATAAAATTGCCGCCTTACAGCTCCGGTTTGATCCTGAGCTTGATTTATTGTCTGTGTCTGCATGGGTTTGCTCCGGGTTCTTCAGTTTCCTCTCACCTCCCAATATCATATCAGTGGATGGTTTCGCAACTATAAATTGCCCCTAGGTGTGAATGAGTGTGTATGAATGGTGCCCTCTAGTGGACTGCCATCACATCTAGACTCCTCACTTTCACAACACATCACAGTTTTATCCTGGATTTGAAATTTTGCCATGGATCATTTACAATAAAGATAAATTGCGAACATGACACTGTAAATGAATCACAAGGATCTAGAATCAGTCCACTGGCTGATGTACACTGGATTGCCAAATGTTTGTGCACACCTGACCATCATACCCATATAGTGCTTGTTGAACGTCCCAGTCCTGATTCAGTCCCCCTTTGCTGTTTTGATAACCTCCACTCTTCAGGGAAGGCTTTTCACTAGATTTTGAAGCATGGCTGTGGAAATTGGACCAATTCAACCACAAGAGCATCAGTGAGGTCAGACACTGATATTGGATGAGGAGGTCTGGGGTGCAGTCAACGGTCCAGTTCATCCCAAAGGTGTTCAGTAGGGTTGAGGTCAGGGTTCTGTGCAGGACATTTGAAAACGTCCACTCCAGTCTTGGCAAACCATGTCTTCATGGACCTTGCTTTGTATACAGGTGCATTGTCATGCTGGAACATGTTTGGGCTTCTTAGATCCAGTGAACTGTAATTCTACAGCGAACAAAGACATCCTATACAATTTTGTGTTTCCAACTTTGTGGTAACAGTTTGGTGAAGGCTGACATATGGGTATAATTTTCAGGTGTCCAAAACCTTTGGCAATATAGTGTTCCTGCTGACCCAAAATAAATGCTCATAAGCAGAGATTCTTGGCTGTAGGACTATGGACCAAAGTTTTCTAACCCTGTTGCCAGGAAACCCCAGACAGTGTACATTTTAGCCCTCTCACACCTGAATCAGGTATTTAGTGTTTGTTTGCTTCAGTCAAGCTGGGAGAGAGCATAAATTGGGACCATTTGGAAGGGTCCAGTCACATAAAATGCCTTGCTTCAAAAGGTCCAGTAAAACAGCTAATAGTTTTATTTTTTATTTATTTTTATTTATTTATTTTAAAGCTTACCCAACTTGTTTATGCCTATATTCAATTGACAATATTTGACAATTCAAAAGCGGGTATGTTTTAAATGGTTATACCTGAAATGGTTATTTCATGGTCTCTGAACAAATGAGATGCATCTATTTAGAATTTTGACTCTGAGAGAATAAACACACACATTTCTGCCCAAAAATCCTCAAACATTGTTTTCAATTCACTCATCAATTCAATTCAATTTAATTCACTTTGTCAATTCACTCATCAAAACAGCTCGAGTAAATAAAATGCTTAATCTATGCAAGTCAGTGAAAACATTTCTGCCTGAGGTAATGTAGCTAATCTCTAGTCTGATGAACTTTGGAGAAGCCATTCAAGAGTATCTGCTAAAGAAGCTGAGCTAGTTCATGGTTTGTAAACTAGAGTCGATGAACTACAGACGCTTTTTGAAAAAGTTTTATCGTTCCACTCAGTCCATCAGTTGACAAACCCTGCCCTATCAAGCGCTCATGAAGCCCTTGATCATTAGATGATGAGGTGAAGTAGGGACATTTTGAATCTGTGCCAGGTAAGGCATCCCAAAACTGGAATTGAGATGCCTTGTCCTAAATGAATTCATATCCAGAAACTATGAGGCACCTGGAGTTACAGTGACACCTGCTGGTTGCTGGTGAGCTTTGGAACATTCAGCATGTCTGTTATGATCTCTCTCTCTCTCTCTCTCTCTCTTTCACTCAGTTATTCATAGACAAAGAGGAGGCGGAGAAGTTGTGGCTGAATCGACTCCTGTCACTGCGCCAGGAGAGGCTCATGGGAAGTCCTGTGGCCTGATCTCGACTCGACTCGGCGTAATGATCTCATTATCAGCTTCTTAAATATGTTTTTTTTTAAATCACAGTACAGTGTATTAATAGAGACTGTTTGATTGATTTTATTCAGAAACTTGTGATTCATGGAACCATTGGGGATTTTGTTAGATACATATATTTGACCTGTGTTAATAGTATTAATGTTTTTTTTATTATTAGTAGTAGTAGTAGTAGTAGTAGTATTGTGTTAAATTCAGATTAGCTCTGGAGTCAATTAGTCATTTAAGGAACACTTAAGGAATTTTTGGTTTCTGTTCAGAGAAAGGGAAAAAAGGGGGGAATATAGAGAAAAATTGCGTTTTCATTCTACAGACATCAAACTTCATTTGCCCTCTTCGTGTGATGGCAGAAGTATGATGTATTTTACTTTTCTCATGAAGTTGAAATAGCTAAATGAAGTTTAGAAATAATGTTTTTACCTCAGTTATTCACAATATGTTGCCATCTCATAAACTTTATCAACCCGCCAAAAAGGCTGATTAAATGTTAGTTTTGACAAAAATGCAAGAACATTTATGAACCTGTCAGCATGACTTTTTTTAATTGGCGAGCAAAAAGTGAGCACATATTTCTAGTTAATATGAGAAACTTTTTTACATTGTGCAACATAATGTCGCTGCAAAACACGATGTTTAGTCATTCCCGAGAATCTTAACAAGAAAAAAAATACACCCACGTAGATAAGATTCTGTTTATTTTCTTCCTTCACTAAATCTCTGGAATTTAATTTTACATCATGGGATAGTTTATTTTTCTTGATGTTTGTTTCAGAAATAAAAAAAAAAACAAAAAAAACTGTTTTTATGGCCTGAATTAATTGTTCTCTCTTCTATCATGTAGTTACTCAGACCTGGTCATGGTGAAAGCCACTGGCCTCAGTAAGTCTTTGTGTCCAGTTGCAGTTTGTGAAGATTCTCTAATTGAAGCACAGGTTTGTTTTACAGTTTGGTCCAGTGTCCAGCCTTGAGGTCCTTCTGTCCAGACAAACAAACATTCTTAATGCAAAGTTTTGCTTGGATGATGTAAGCCAAGGTGTCATTGTGGTGCAGGGCGTCAGGGTCGCAGGTTCTTCTCTCTCCTTGTCCACGTGGGTTTCTTCTACATTCTCCGGTTTCCTCTCACCTTCCAAAAACATACCACTAGATGGATTGGCTATGCTAGGCTAAGTGGGCTATTGACTAAGTTCCCCTAGCTGTGAGAATCTGCAAATTTGTGTGCGTGCGACTGCCAATTTGTCCAGGACTGGCCGTCCCTGCAAATTTTGCCCAAGAACAGGCCTTCTTATGCAAAAAGAAGTCTCCAAGAACCCCAAAATTTCATCACAGGATCTGCTAGTAAGTCTTGCAATTGTTGTGCATGCTTCTACAATCAGAAAGAAATTGCACAAATTTGACCTGCATGGGAGGCCTTTTGGAATAATGTGCTCTGTACAGACGAATCAAAGATAGAGTTGTTTGGCCACAGTAACACAGACATGTTTGGCATAGACCAAAGACAGCTTTTCAGGAGAAGCACCTCATACCAACTGTGAAGCACAATGTGGAAATGTTATGGTTTGGGGTTGCATCGCTTACTCAGGGACTGGACAGCTTGCATTCATTGATTCAGCTATAAATTCTGCATCATATCAAAGAGTGCTTGACAATAATGTGAGGCCGTCAGTCCGAAAGTTGAAGTTGAACCAAAAGCGGACCTTTCAACAGGATAATGATCCTAAACACACTAGCAAATCCACCAAGGAATGGCCCAAAAAGAAGAAATTGAGGGTTATGCAATGGCCTAGTCTAGGGGTCTCCAACCTTTTTTAATTTGAGAGCTTTTTTTTAATGAAATTGGCTGAGAGCTGCTCATCTCATACAATATTTACATATTTCACATAATGCTCTCAAATTAACAAAAAATCCAAAGTGAAATACACCTGAAGGAGTCCGAGAAGAAAACAGAATCAGCGAATACAGTTCTTTATGGAAAGCAACACTTTGTTTATTATAGTTGTCTACACACAACTATACCATTGTTTACATATAAACATTAATGAAACTAAATTAAAACTAAATTTAGTTTCAGTTAAAATAATTAGTTAAAATAAAACTAAACTAAATTAAACTGGAATATAAACAGCAGTAGCATTTCAAATGTTGGCCTACCTTCTGAAAAAACGTATGCCACATGAATGAGAGTTCATGATAAATGAGAAAAGTGCATGATGGGCCACAAGTATGACATGAAGTGCATTCACACTTTCTTATAGTTAATAAGCGGACGGACACTGCATTGATTTCTACAAGAGAGGTATATGCTGGTGTGTGTGCTCTTAGGTTCACTCTCATGCAATCATTTAAATGTTCATCTGTCAGTCTTGTTTTGAATTTAGATTTGATCACATTCATATCAGAACATGCTGCTTCACAAAGGTATATAGATCCAAATAAAACAGATGCTTTGAGGGCAGCTTGGTGAATGTTCTTGTAGTTTCCTGGGTCTCCCAGACTCCAGAAATGTTGTGAATGTTGCTGACATTTCAGCTGGATATGATTTTGAAGATTAATAACCTCCATCTCCAGCTCTACAGCATTGACGTTGAACAGTTCAGCCATCTGCTTTGAAATGTGATCAGTGTCTATCTCCATGAAAGGGTTGCCAATGAAGGGTTGAAGATTTTCAGAATCACTGAACCTTCCCTCAGTTTCGTGCCCAAGCCTGGACAAGAGGTCAAGGTCAAAATACTTGAGTACATCCAAAACTTCAGCTGCATCTGCATGGCTTTCTAACATCTTTAGCACTGAGGGGAAGTGATGCAATCTTTTGTTTTTCAGTTGATGAAGGTAAAATGACAGCTTTGCTTTAAATGCATTCACAGCACTGATCATATCACATATGGTTTTGTCTTTACCTTGTAACTGAAGCTTGAGCTGATTCAGTTTCTCTGTCACAGCCATCCGGCATCAGACAGCAGGTTAGTGTCCTCCCCCCTTGCTTCCATAAATGCCTTAATTTCACTCAGCAAGGAAATAAAGTGGTGAAGTACTTTACTCATACTCAACCATCTGATTTCTGTGTGAAGGACGAGATTGTCATGGGATCAGAAGTGGTATAGCCCACTCTGGATGAAATGGGAAAAGGTTTCCAGAACATCTTGGCGCGCTATCTACAATCAGGCCACGAGCTACTGGTAGTTTGCGAGCTACATGTTGGAGACCCCTGGCCTAGTCAAAGCCCGGATTTGAATCCCATTGAAATGTTGTGAGGGGATTTGAAACGGGCAGAACATGCAAGAAAACCCTCAAACATCTTGCAACTGAAAGAATATTGCACGGAAGAGTGGTCACAAATTCCAGCAAGCCTGGTGGACAATTATGCAAAACACCTATAAGAAGTTGTTTCTGCTAAAGGGGGTAATACTAGCTTCTGAGACCAAGGGTGTACTTACTTTTTCCACAGAGGAATATCACATCTATTGATATTTCTGTTGAATAAATGATTGAAAAAGCTGTTTTCCTTGTGGGTTTGTTCAAGTATTTCAACTTCATTAATAGGCACTGTTTCAAAGATGATCAAATGTTTGCTTGTCCAAACATGTCAAAAAAGCCAACAATTTCCATGGGGTGTACTTATTTTTTCACATGAATATGGTTTAAGAGTAACAAAATACTTCAGGGAGTGCTGTTATATGAAAATAACCAACTTCTGGTTTGTACAGCACGCCCTGTAGTGTTTTATTCCAAACCAGACTGACTTCTTGCACATGTATTATGTAAAGTATCACATGTGAAGTGTTCGTAACTACTTCAGTTTGTAAGTGTTCTAGATGTGATTTAGATCTATAATGATCGAGCCAGAGGAGACCTCAAGAAAAACTCCCTGAGATGACATGAGGAAGAAACCTTTCATCCAGTTCTGGGTGACGGCAGATAGTGGAATTATAAATCATTACAGTGTGCAGGTGTAGAAGGGTAAAGATGAACAGTACTGAGTGTGTTGAAGTACTAAGGATGTTCAGTATGAGCAGATTATGAACAAGAGAATGATTGTGGGATGAACACAGGACAGCATTTATAATGACAGCAGCAGTTCTGCAATTAACCACTGAAGCAAGGCTGGATCGTGGGGAAAGGCAGACTGTAGGATTTTAAAAATAAAACTAACAAAAAGATCTCCAAACGGAGCCATCCTGGTGCCATTAAGTTCAAAAAAAAGGGGGGGGGGATCAAAATGTCTAAGAAAATATATTTATGCCAAGACATTTAGTTCTCTTGTTTTGGATTGGTGTTTTATTGCAGGATTGCATTGTAATTTTTAGTTTATTGGGGTTTTATTCTATTTGTAGATGAGTTGTACAATAGGTATAAGATTTTATCTATTTAAAAAAAAAAAAAAAAAACCATGCCCTCGACCTTATTTAATTGAAAAAAAAAAATGCTTGAATAAGTCATCTAGCTGCTGAAATGTGCTGTGATGATTTTTTCATAACTGATAAAATTATAAAAAGACAGCACCAATGTTGTCGTGTGTGTTAGCATGTGCATGCAGGTGTGTGTGTGTGTGTGTGTGTGTGTGTGTGTGTGTCCGTCCTTCCTTCCTCCAGCAGGTGGTGTGTCTTTCCTCCAGCAGCTGTTTGATCATTCCTGCCTGCTGGATTTTCTTACTTGCATGCTTCACACTTCCTTAAGTAGACCTTATGACTAGAAGACCTACTCCACTGTTCACTTGGAGGGGTTTGGGTGATGAAAAATGTACTCTGTCTGCAGTTGTTATTAGAAGGTCATGGTTAGCAATCCTTTAAAGGTGCGTTAGGTAAGATTAGTCGTTTTCTTTCTTTCTTTTTTTTTTTTTTCAAGATTAGGTGGGATCGACATTTGAATGA
>JANDJT010000103.1:5334908-5361971 GCA_024331685.1 Stegophilus panzeri | reverse complement strand
ATATATATAACACACACACACACTCACACAAATTGGCAAGTGAACACCAATATTAATTATAACGCTATCAGTATTAGAGTAGGTTGGTAGATTCTGCCAGTTTCACGAAGCAGTATACAAATTAGGAAGGAATCATAAAAGCATTATGTTTTGCAAAGAAATAACATTGAAAGGGTACTTAATGTGAATTGGAAAATGATCTGTTTGGTGACATTTAGCTATACATCATCTCTGTCTGTGCTCCTCAATTCATCTAAAGATGAAAAATATCTGATACATGATTAATAATACAATACATCCTTCTGTAATAACTATAAACTTAATTATTTGTAACTGAATCTTTCCTCTTAAGGCAAAGAAAGTTATTAAATGTGCATTAGGTAAATTGTGTTTCTTCCCACCCCCCAATATTAGCTAAGTAGTTAAGCAGGTAAATTAGACATGAAACATTTGAATGGTTTCCCCCAGCAACCCAACCCTTAATTACCCTTAATATTCCCAAAGCTCCACCCCCGGGATTTATGGCCCAAACACAAACATATATATACGTATGTATCATTTTGTCACCCCCCCGGCAACTGTTACAACTGAGATGGTGTTGTACTAATGATATGTTGTGCTATGTAAAGTTGTTGAATTATTCAATAAATAAACAAACAAACAAAAACAAGTAATCTGTACCGGAAGTTATTTTTTCCAAATGGGTTTTCTCAACCACATAATACGTTTGTCCAGAGGTCATCACATAAACCTTTGGGGTTTTTTTTAAATCATGTTTTACATAGTAGGCAGGTTATTTGCACAAATAAGAGATTAAAAAAAGCTATTGCACCTTTTAAAAATGAGGGAATAAGATTTTGCTGAACACTTCATCCACACCACTATGCGGCGCTGTGAAAATGTGTTTGTAAGTCTGCAACCAATCGCGTGGCTCGTCACCGGAAGTGGATTCACTGTCTCAACCGGCGTGACTTTCAGCCTGACATCTCTACAGCTCATCACCGGGAACTGTACAGCTTCATCCTCACACACACACCCCCGAAAAGACTCATAAAATGCGGCTGTTAAAAGCAGGCCTCGCCTTAAATCGTCTAAATCTACTAAATCCAGTAAATGTGAAAGTGAAACAGGTATGTGTTGATTTTCATGGGTTTAAAGCACAGAGTTTACGGCTCAGTGAATGGTTACCTTACAAACATAGTCTTAAAACAGTCAACATTTGTATTTAGTATTTATTCAAGCTCGTGTAAAATCGCCGATCAGTTGATTTTCTTTCGTTGATCTAAAGGCACACGAGTTGCTGCTGTGTAACTCTCATTCCAAAATATATAGGCAGTTACAGGAATATTATAGCGAGAAATCAACATTCCTACAATATTCCACGTACACCATGTGTCCCACCATGTGCCCCCCGTCAGCTCTGACATGTCTGGTGTCCGAAGTTCTACACCTTCTCTAATGATGTGCTAGAGCTACTGTGCACCAGGCTGCTGTGGATAAGAAGTCATGGAAGTCTATCTCAAAATCTCCCATTTCCCCTCATAGATATCTGCTTTAAACCACGTCCAGGTCTTCAGTGATGTTATACAGATGTTTCATGCAGATGTGGTTTAGAACATGAACGTCTATAAACATGAACAAAACATTTGTAGCTGAACAATAATGTGAAAAGGAGAGCGACAATCACATTATCTTTAGTTTAATTAGTTATCATTGAGATATTATTATTATTATTATTATTATTACTGTAAAAAAACTAAACTTCCATGACTTGTTAAAGTTAATGCAAAATATAAGAAGCAGACATGAGCCACCAAACATATCTTGGTTGATTAGCTGTATGTACGTGTATATGTATGTGTGCTCCTGCATGCAGTAGTAAATTGCATAGCAAAAACAGTGTCGTTGTTGTTCTCATCTAACAGGCATGTCTTGCTCAAATGAAAAAAAGTAACTGTTTAATGTAAATAAATTTTGTCTTCTTCCAAAGCATTCTCCTAAATGTATAGATAGATATACTTTATTGATCCTGTGAAGGAAATTGTTAGTTTTCGCATATCCCAGCACATGCAGGGGCTTGAACCCCCAACCTTCTGATCAGTGACCCAGAGCCTTAACTGTTGAGCCACCACTGCCCTCAACATACTACCTACTACAACGGCCATGCATAGTATATTAAAGTTTCCAAGCAGCATCTCGAAAGGGATGGGGAGCGTTCATGGGTGCTGAATTTCGCATTGTTTATAATCTACCTGTCATATGTTGCTAATAAGCCTTTTTCAAATGTTATGCCTTCCCGTCTTTGGCATTGTGTTTTAGGTGCTGATGAACATTTGCCGGCCATGTTCATCTGCAATCGTCCCAAATGAAAGGATCCGCAACATTGGTATCTCGGCACACATCGACTCTGGCAAGACAACACTAACGGAGCGTGTGCTTTACTACACTGGTAGAATAGCAGAGATGCATGAAGTAAGCACCATATTAACTTCGGTTGTCCTTTCCTTGTTGTAGCTAGTCGTTTATTAATGGCAAGACCAGTTATTTTACAATTACAAAAGAGACTTCAAGTCCGACATTTAAAGCATAACACAGCTCGGTCGTCATTTGTCATGCTTTAGGTAAAGGGGAAAGATGGAGTCGGTGCTGTCATGGACTCTATGGAGTTGGAGAGACAGAGAGGGATCACCATCCAATCTGCCGCCACGTACACAATGTGGAATCAGCACAACATCAACATCATCGAC
Source organism: Stegophilus panzeri (assembly GCA_024331685.1). Lineage (NCBI taxonomy): Eukaryota > Metazoa > Chordata > Actinopteri > Siluriformes > Trichomycteridae > Stegophilus > Stegophilus panzeri. Next base: position 5,359,224 of record JANDJT010000103.1, on the reverse strand, counting down.
ACACCAGGTCGAGACAGACTAGGGCATGAAATGCAAATTATAGAGCTACAAAAAAAGCTAGAAAAAATATGGATCCATTGCATCACATGTGCATCTTTTCCCTCCCCTTTTTCTTCCTGCAGGTCATGTAGACTTCACTATTGAGGTGGAGAGGGCGCTACGGGTTCTGGACGGGGCTGTGCTGGTCCTGTGTGCTGTCGGAGGAGTGCAGTGTCAGACCATGACCGTCAACAGGCAGATGAAGCGCTACAACGTGCCCTTCCTCACCTTCATCAACAAGTTGGACCGCATGGGAGCAAACCCTTATCGAGCACTGAAGCAGCTCAGGTGAGCACGAACTGACTGGAGCAGTTCTATTAAGACATGTTACTATAGCTGTATGCCTCAGAGGCTGATACAAGGTTGATACTTTAGTATTCCTGTAATAGGTCAAAAGGAGATGTGTTAACACTGCTATACGCATCAGAGGCATATAGCAGTATTAACACGTCTCCCTTTTACTAACTAACGTGAATTCAAAAGTATTAGCCTTGTAGGAATTTACTATTGGTTTACAGCCTCAGAGGTTGTTAACTTGGAGCAAGACTGTTTTCGTTGAGTAAACACATCCTTTAAAGCCAAAAAAACATTGTGCTTTTTGAGATCAGACTCCATGATCAGTGGGTTCTCATTCCTTTTCAGGACCAAACTGAATCATAATGCAGCATTTGTCAACATCCCCATCGGGCTGGAAGGAGACCTGCGAGGAATCATCGACCTCATTGAGGAACGCAGCATCTACTTTGAAGGTCCTTGTGGGTAAGGGTGCTATGATAGTCATATGAATTGAATCACCTCTGACCCATGAATTGTAAACTAAATTGATTCAAGTTGTCTTGGTGGGTCCTGTATCATGTAACAAATGCGCTAGTCTTACACCTGAATTCTGTGTCTCTTTCTCCTGTCTGTGTCTGTTCTGCTGTTAGCCAGAACATTCGTTTTGATGAGATCCCAGTCGAGATGCGGGCGGAGGCAGCCGAGCGCAGGCAAGAGCTGGTGGAGTGTGTAGCCAATGCCGACGAAACTCTCGGAGAAATGTTTCTGGAAGAGAGAGTTCCCACTGTTGGCGACCTTAAGGTTTGTCAGTTGCTTTCCAGTCATTGCCTTTCCATCTTGAAGTCCAAAATCAACTATGGATTGTTTCACAAGCTGGCTGCCCCTTTTTTTTGAATGTCTGCGGGAAAGGAAATATCTAATACAAAAAAAACAAAAAGATTGATGCCTAGCATTGAAAAAAGTACCCGTGTTCCAATTTCACTTTAATAATGTTCTTGATCTTTCAGTGGTCATTTTTTGCTTGTATTTATTGTATTTCTTTAGGCGGCTGTGCGCAGGGCCACTATCCAGCGCTCCTTCTCTCCAGTGCTGGTGGGCAGCGCTTTGAAAAACAAAGGTGTTCAGCCCCTGCTGAACGCTGTGCTCGATTACCTGCCTAACCCTAGTGAGGTCAACAACTACGCCATCCTCAACGAGGAGTGAGTCTAAACTCATTACTACTGTGTCCACTTCGCCATCTCTTAAACTACTCTGAACTAGGAACCAGCTTTTGAGAAACCTGTGAGGGGGGTAAACAGTTAAAGCTACTGTAAACAGCCATGTTGTAAATCTCCGTTGACTTTAATTGCTCTGTGAAGTACAGTTTTTAAGCAAACGTGCTCATTTCATTTATGTGTATACAGGGAATCGAGTAATAGCAATAAGATCCTGATGGATTCAACCAGAGATGAAACAAATCCTTTTGTGGGTTTGGCCTTCAAACTAGAGGTAAGACCTTATTAATTCTGTGTGTATAAACCTGTGTGTGTGTATAGTGTATTTATGATTATATCTGATAATTATTAGAAAGTTGTAAGCAGAGTCGGAATTTCATAAAATCTAAACGGGCTATACACTGTCTAATGTTTCAACACAAATTGTGTGTGCCCTTCTAAATGTGAGATTTTAGACTTGTAGTTTTGTGCTCTCTTCTCCCACCTTCTGATTCCTGTGTGTGGTCATAGGCCGGGCGTTTCGGGCAGCTGACCTATGTGCGTGTGTATCAGGGTTGCCTGAAGAAGAGCGAGTACATTTACAACACACGCACAGCCAAGAAGGTGCGTGTGCAGAGGCTGGTGCGCCTCCATGCAGACCAAATGGAGGTGAGAATATGTGTCACTGCATGATACTCTGTAATGAAAAATGTTTGTTTTTTTTTGTTTTTTTTGTTGTTTTTTTTTTGGTAAAAATAATACGCATTACATTACAAAGTGACCTTCCATAAGTACACAACACATATCAGCAAGACGTGTACATTTTTAAATATTATGCACTTCTTAAAAAAATAATGAAGAAGAATTTGTAGACCTATGCAACTGATTACTGCACACTATTCAAATGCATGTAGAGCAGAATAAAAACGGGGCAGTGTGTGTTATAAAATTATGTGCATTTTGGTTTTTAAAAGTGTTGGAGTGTATTACATCACTGCATTATGGTTTTGTGTCCTTTGTAATGTTTTTTTTAAATCTGGGTTTTGTTTCAGAAGTTTTAAACATGCGGGAAATTAAGTCTCTGTAAAATGTGTATGCCCCTGAGAAACTTTTATATGTGTTTCTTTCTTTCTTTCTTTCTTTCTTTCTTTCTTTTATTTATTTATTTATTTATTTATTTATTTATTTATTCTAAGGACGTAGAGGAAGTGTATGCCGGTGACATCTGCGCCCTGTTCGGGATTGACTGTGCCAGCGGAGACACATTTACAGCTCGCACAAGCGCCAACCTCTCTCTGGTACACTATATACTCAATTAAACACTGTATGATGGCGCAAACTTAAAGATATTTTAAGATAAATGTGATTAGATTTAAAATAGATGAGGAAATGAATATGCGTGTCTGTGTGTAATAATGGATGTCGTTTTCCTGGTGTTTAGGTTTGCTTGTGTAGGTAAAAGAAATTGCTTTCGTCTGCAGACTCAACTTATTTGTTATAGTCAATAACAACAATATCTAACATTATTCAGATGTCTAACTTTTAATTAAGCATGATTATGTTTCATTAATTGGGGAAGCCAAAAATCTGAATTTGAATGATAATATAATACAAAATAAATGATGACATGCAATGAACTGCAATTAATACACGGGACCGTGTGTGTAGACAGTACACACTAAATACACACAGCTACAGGATTAGCATCAGAATAAATAATATGGACATGTCATATTCGTTATGTAAAGCTAAGCAGAGCAGCTGTTCAAAACTTCCACAAGTCATGTCGTCTGTTAGATATTTCCGAAGCCTTTCTTTACCGCATGCTGGATGTTTCCATATCCTATCTACTTGCTCAAATGCATACTGAATGCACTTGACTTTACTTTGTGTTTGTGTGCTGTGCAGGAGTCCATCCATATCCCTGAACCAGTCATCTCGATGGCTATAAAACCAGTCAATAAAGTAAGTGCTGCATTTAGGAGTTTACCATTTACGCGTACATAAAAATAAAACATGCAGCACATAAACACTTATCCACTATATCTTCTGCTCCCTTTAGAACGACATGGACAAGTTCTCCAAAGGCATCAACCGCTTCACCAGAGAGGACCCCACTTTCAGGGTGCATTTTGACACCGAGAGCAAGGAAACCATAATCTCAGGCATGGGGGAGTTGCACCTGGAGATCTACTCCCAGGTATTCCACTACATCCACTTAATAAACTAATGAGTTCTTATATAATGGACTAAAATCTTTTCTAGGAGTGTTTTTGAGGTTCATAATTTCCTAGGCATTTCTATCTTTTAAAGACTTCAAACTTGTTAAGAATACTTGATGGTCATTAAGCCAGTGAGGTGAAGTCTTCTGAGTCATTTTTGACTTGGTGTTGTTCAGACACGTAGCTGCAATCTGATTAAAAATAATAAGTTTTATAATTGGATTCATGTCACATTTGTTGGTGTTTTCACATCTGGTTAGAATTGGATTTCTGAATACAAAAGCAAGTTTGATCAGTCAAATTGGATTATGTGTGTGTGTGTGTGTGTGTGTGTGTGTGTGTGTGTGTGTGTGTTGTTTTTTCAACATTTGATGAACAACAAAATGTACAAAAACAGCTTGAAGGCAGGTCAAGGGAGGACATTACCTGGGATATTACCGAGAGTTGACCTAAATCCTTTTTCTGTTGAAATCCTTCTTATGCTTTAATTGCCATTGCCCACGCTGAACGTCTTCAGACCCGTTTCCTAATGACCCCGCTCTAATGTAAAACATAATGCATAATACAAAGCCAAATCTCCATGTTAGTAGCCAAACAAATATCTTACTTCCATCTGTGCCTCACTACTTAGTGCATCAACATCTGCAATGATGCAGTAGTCATTGATGGTCAAGTGAGCGAATGGAACAACAGTCCAAGCTAACAAATCAGATTTGGTCATTCGTGGATTATTGGGTTTAAGAAATGAATAATATTTGTCTTGCTGTGGGGACAAGTCAACGAATAGGTTTTGATTTGTGTTGTAGAGAATGGAAAGGGAGTATAACTGCCAATGTGTGATGGGGAAACCTAAAGTGGCCTTCAGGGAGACGGTGACCAGCCCTGTGCCGTAAGTACCACACTGCTGATGGAACATTAGGCAATATTTCATGTTGCATGAACCCTTAAGATGAGTAGAATTGGCAGTTGATGTGAGATTCAGCTTGTTGATGGAACACTTACCACATTTTCATCATTTTTTTTTCTCCATAACAATGATTTCCACATATGCTACCTTAACAAATTTACACTGTTACAACTACTTTACATTGTAGCAAAGTGTCATTTCTTCAGTGTTGTCACATGAAAAGATATAATCAAATATTTACAAAAATGTGAGGGGTGTACTCACTTTTGTGAGATACTGTATATTTGAGATTTGGGTTGTTCATTTAGTGGTTGCTTACAGCAGTTGTTAGAACAGCTTAAACCTATTTAAAATCGTTAAATAAAAACAGCATGTTCTCAGTGAAACCATAGTTATAACCAAAAACAAGATTACTAGCCATTAGGCCAGATGTTGTACAACATATTACAAACCTGGTGTAAGTAATTGCACACAATTTCCAGTACCAGTCACAACTGTATATCACACACAGACTTCCTCTTGAATTCATGCTATTTCCCAGCAATCTTCTGTCTGTCTCTCGCTCTTTTTTTAGTTTATAAATTAACACTTGCTTGAAAATAGCTAATGTTTTAAAGGGCTAGTTTTTCCATTGATCACTACATTTTACATACATCATTTGTTATAAATGCTAGCTACCACTTTCAACCCATCGATTCAACCCATTTTTTCCAAATCATTTTGGAGTGATTCAATACAAACAGTTGAACCGGTTCCTACGAACGACCGCCTTTTACAGTCCATCTGTTTTCTCTTTACGATTTTGTGAAAAGTGTGTGTATATGGAATATGAAGAGTAGTAGTTGAAGTAGCCTGCTTATTTATTTACTCAAAGCATCAATCCAGTTATTATAGCTGTAGGTAAAATGTGGCAGCCATTTCAAGAAGCAACTTTACAGTAATGTTTTTATTATAGTATAGTTGAGGGTTTTAGTTGCAGCGGCATCGTGGCAGCAATTCACTTTCTACAACTTTTACACTCTTTGCTGGAGACCAGGTGATTAGCAGCTTCCAACGAATAATCTCCTGAGGGAAAAATTATGTGAATAGAGTTCAGTACTGCTCAGCCTGCGATCAGCATTTGCCATTCTGAGTAAAATAAAAATGACTTTAGTTCAAGTGTAATGGCAATTGTGAATTACATGGATGAGTAAGATCAGTTAATTAATCAGATTTATTGATATTTGTTGTTACCTGGGAAATCATGTCATGAAGGAGAACCTCATACTCGAAATTTAGCTGGTCATCTTCACTCTTCTGGAATGTTTAACATGGAAAAACAAAGGGAAAGTAAGAATGACAAAGGAGCAAGAAAAAGTACCTGTCATATTCATAATTTCAATTGCTACTTAATTGCAAATTGTGCTTATTCAGTACCACATAAACCATGTGGAATTAACAATCTTAACATAATCTTCTCACCAGCTGTTTAATCTTGGACACTTGAGCCATGTTGTAGAGTGTGTTTTCATTGGACTCGTTAAGCATGATAAAACTGGCGGCCAACCGTCCCAAGTGCCAGAAAGGGACCATATCAGGCTCCATGTGACCATAGCTGTCTGTAGAGAGACGATGGACGATGATCAGTGTAACTTGTTAATCTTTTTTTTTTTTTTTTTTTTTTTTTTTTTTTCTTTTTTTCCTTTTTTTCATGGTGCCACACACACACATGGGTGAAGCTAGAAACAATGCACACAATTGCACTCAAATGTAATCATCACAGAATTGTCATGAGTAGATATTGAACTGCCATTTTGGAGGGGGGGAACAAAAAAACAACCCTTCCATATATAGTGTAATGTCTGATACCATTTACATCAAGTACAATGGAAAAACTCTTCCTCTAAAACAGATCATGAAACTCCTTCATTGTTTGTTACTGCTCTTTAACATGGTAACTTTAACACCACGTTTGAAATTGATGTTACTATCCTAAAACTTCCACAAAAACCTCCATAAATACCTTTATCTGATAAAAATCCCAAGCACTACACCAGGATACAGACTTTTTGGATTAGCATCACTGTACCACTTACATACTCTGGTTTTAGAAATATGTCTCAGGTCTTGGTGTACATTGCAGAGCTGTATGAGGCCATACCTGGTATGGAGCTTGCAGTTACAGCATTGCTATTGACACTGTATTGCTGGTAGAATGCTTGCTCCTTATCAGTGGTGTTAAGACGAGGTAGACCATCACAGGAGCACTGGACCTGAGGTGGACGCTGAGTCTCCCCTCTTGGGTAGAGCACCTCTGCCGAGCACTGGCCCTCTGAACTCTGCAGCATACCATACTTCCGTAAATTTAATTTACTCGCGTTTGAAATTTCTAAGTACGCTCACAGCTAGGCATGTGTCAGTAATCACTGGTAAAGTATACCACAATTTTCAGCAGGCACCATGTTATCACAGGTATTTCAAAATATTCTCACTATAGGAGAAGTTACCTAGGTCATAGTGGTGCACTCACAACCTGTTCTGTTCAGAAGGCAGCACAAGAACAGCTCTTATCTACAGTACATTTTGTTTTGGTCAAAACTAAATAAGACTTGGTGAAGATGTGCATGTTGGGTAAGGGGAACATTTTATAGCTTTAATTATTCAGTTGTTACAGGCAGCTGACTAAGACAAAAAAGCACAATGAGAAACATCAAACAACTGATTAATTAGTGGGGTTAACACCGACACCGTGGTCTTCTAGATGAACCAATTAATGAAAAGTATAATGACTGATTGATTTATTCAATTATTAAAATAATGGATTGTAACAATCCTACCAGATCTGAACAATGAACCTTTTTGTACATGTTAATAACTTGTGGCTCTGTGTTCATTCTATATACACAGTCTCATCTTCACATAGCAAATATTCAGGGAGACTAAATAGGTCAAAGGTTAATCTTATCTGCCTACACACACACACACACCCCAGCAAACTCAAACATGACTAAAGAAGGTGTATAAAAGGTATAAAACTGTACTCACCTCACCGACTATGTCCTTCACAGAGAATTCAAGGATGTACTTCATCCCTGATTCACCCATGTCCTGTCAGTGAGAGATAAATCCACAGGTTACTCTAGCACAAACATTGGTTATTTGACCTGTTCTTAGTGTAGAAAAGTGAAGAAATTAATTTCTAAAGTAGATCTCAGGCTGGCCATTTGGTTTTCCACCTGTCTTGGCTTACCTCTGCTCTTGCCTTGTGGACTTGCGTCACGGTATACAGCCTAAATGGTGAGCCATATACGGTGTTGATGTAGTGTTGGATGGCCTGGCCCGCCCGTGATGCTTCATAAAATTTAGGATTCAGTTCTCTTGAAGTCATGTTTAGCTCGACCTGATCCTCACTGTCCTGAGAAACGATAAAAACCACAAGAGAAAGGGTGCGGTTGCGCAGCTTGTGGACTTTGGCCCTGGTTTTTCAGATAATGTTACTTTTGAGTGAAGACTAGTACTAGGTAAACAAAAGAAGCAGAAGACTCCAGTGGTGCTTGTACACACTGTTTAACTTGCTCAAGTTGCTGTTGCACTCCTGTGGAATGCCCTTCCTACTTCCTGTCTTTGCTAACTGTCCCGCCTTCTCTTAAAGAGACGGCATGCCTAGCTTCTGTGTTAATGTTTGCATTTTTATTTTTAAACAAATTTGTTTCATCATATATCCACACCTTATACTGTATTATCTTTATAATATTGTCTAAATGTTTTCATCATTATATCAGCATTGCACATTTCATTTTGTGTTCATATACAATATATAGCATTTGTGTAACCTTAGTTGTGTAAAAATGATCTTAATTTGATATTAAATAAGTGTTTCAGACAAGCATTAAATTGAATGTACTCATATACTCTGCATGACTACATGGAGTTTTACTTTGATCAGAGTGTGGAGAAAAGTTCTGTACTGTTCTGCTTCCTGATTTCTAGATTTGACTTCACTCACAAGAAGCAGTCCGGAGGGTCTGGGCAGTACGGTAAAGTGGTGGGAGTACTGGAACCTTTGGATGCAGAAAATTACACCAAGGTTGAATTTGAAGACCAGACCATTGGCACCAACATACCCAAACAGTTTGTGCCTGCTGTTGAAAAGGCACGTTTCCTCATTTGTGATCTATCCGTTTCCTTGCACAACACTTGTAAACGGTAATCCAGATAATCTTCCTGTTTCTTAATTTGAAGAAGAAACTCTTTCCAAAGCTTGTAGTGGTGTTAATAAACAGTATTAAATCCTCCTGAAGCTGAATGGGGATAAATCTCAAAGTTCATCATGTCTTTGATTGAGCAAAATGGCACATTGTGTGAAACACCCAGGCCTACAAACACACTATATGTTTGACATTTAGAGTAGGTAGGCAAGACCGAGTCCTATTTATGAGTGGTTCTCTGGATACATAGTACTGCTTATAGTACTGTGACTGAGCTTCAGTATACTGTACAGGGGGCTAGATGTTTCAGTACTGCAGAGCATCTGAATAGGATTAGGCTTTATTGATCACCAACTCTAATTAGAATTACAAGCACACCTTTCTAATCCCCTTGAAGTTGCCCAAGGATAGAAAGCGACCAAGAATTATGAACAAATCCTTGTCCCTATTCTAGACTCTTTGTTCCCACAGTCTTTGTGCAGCCTTTCTTCTCTCTCTCTCTCACACTCTCTCTCCCCTGCCCTCATGCTTCAGCTCTAACTTTTTCTTCCTTTCTGTTCCCTGTAGGGTTTCAAGGAGGCATGTGAGAAGGGGCCTCTGACAAGCCATAAGGTATCTGGTGTGCGATTTGTATTGGACGACGGAGCGCATCATATGGTGGACTCGAATGAGATCTCGTTTATCCGAGCTGGAGAGGGCGCTATGAAACAGGGTCAGCATGTATCTGCACTCTACACCCTTTATGCCAACGAGCTTCTATAAGCAAACAACTTTAGGTTGACTTAGTGTCTGACTAATGAATGGATTGGCATGGACATGCTACAGGAAATCACACTGATAAGAAAAAAAAAAATCATGAGACGGTTACAAGAGACAGTGGCTCAGTGAACAACCAGCAAATGTGGGGTTTTTTTGGATTTCCATGTTCATGTTAGAGTATCATAGCCATACAAACACTTATGATAACTTTTGCATGAGCAAACATACTCTCAATTTCTATATGCTGTGAATAATATTCAAAATCACAATCTACAACAATCAGAACATATGGTTCATAGGGAATGGGAAGTGAGAGTTCTTTACTTGTTCTTTACTCATGCAAAGACATAGAAAAAAACCAACAGAGCAGTATGGATAAGGTTGCATTCTGATTTAATACGTATAGATTGAAACCCTGAAGCATATCTGTTCCACAAGATCCCAGTAAGATGTGAACCAACAACACTTCAGGAAACACTTTTGGTGTGAATGTGAGAGGGAAAAACGATGAGTGAGAGAACATGATAGCTAAGATTGATTACTTTTATTCTGGAAATCTCTGAGATCTTTACTTTGTACTGTTTTATTTCAAGCCCAATTGTTTTTTTCTTTAGTATAAAACCATAATGAACAAACACTTATAGACTGTAAGATTTTAATGCATTTCCGAAAGTGTCCGTTTTCTCTGAATTCTGATGCACTCTTTCGTCTTCTTTAAATAGCAATGGAAAATGCTAATGTGGTGATTCTTGAGCCCATTATGTCGGTGGAGATCGTTGCACCCAACGAATTCCAGGGAACCGTCATCGCCGGGGTCAACCGTCGTCATGGCGTCATCACTGGTCAAGACGGGTCTGAGGGTTACTTCACCCTGTACGCTGATGTAAGTACATACTCGGCAAAATGTCTCTTCACTCTGTTTACGTCAGTGTAATATGGTGAAATGTATATATACTTTTTTTTTTTTTTGATACATTAAGTAAGCACGTCCACACACACTAGAAAATTCAAGAGGAGCTTCAAGTAAAGCAGAAATAAAGCTCTACATGATCATAATCTGAACAAAATCAGTACTGAGAAATTTTCTGTGGAGGTTTATTGAATTCAGAGAGCACTGTTTTAAGATGAATGATTTAACATGTGTTTATGATGCTAGTCTTTTTAAGGACTGATGAATCTGATCTAATCTGATTTAGGTTATTCAGCTCTATTACACAGAAATATACAGGTGTGCCTTAAATCCTAACCTTCCTCTGGGTGTGTCTTTTCCAGATTCCGCTCAACGACATGTTTGGTTATTCCACTGAGTTGCGTTCGTGCACTGAGGTATTTAAAAGCTATTTACTTTTTTTAACTGTAAAAAAACAAAACAAACCAACATTGATTTAAAACCTGTTTTTAGCCGAATAATAAATTGCACAGAAACTGCACAGCACACCTTTATAAAGTTTATAGTAAGTTTAACAAATAGCTCCTATATAAAATGTATTTATTTATTTATCTTATAAAGTATACTCGAACTCTGATTGGGTTCTAAGGGCAGTCCGAATTCTCTGCCAGCATTTTTGTAATTCCTGCACGTTGTGACAGGTTTATGAAAAAACCAACAACGTGAAAACATGTTTTTGCCACCACTCGATCAGTCTGGCTTTAATAATGTTTAGTGCTTTGTATGGACAGTTTATGTTGACATCAAAAGTTAATTTCTCTGATTGTCCAACCCCAAGCTTTTAGTTTAACAATGATGGATACAGCAAAATCCCATTTAAATACAGGCTTGAATTGTACAGTGTATGTCCAGAATTATGCAGAACTAAGTACCATTTAAACTTTTTTTTTTGGAACACTTGTTTAGTATAATATCTGGGCAGTAATTCAAGCATTTCTATTTCTTCCATAGGGGAAAGGAGAGTACACTATGGAGTACAGCAGATACCAGCCTTGCCTGCCTTCTGTTCAAGAGGACCTTGTTAATAAGTACCTGGAGGCAACAGGACAGTTGCCTGCAAAGAAGGGCAAATGGAAGAATTGAGCAACATGCCCATACTTACACACACACAAATCCCCTTCATTAGTTGGTCATTTAAGTAATTTATACATATACAATTTTAATTTGTAAATGTTCCACAGAGCCATGCATTTATGGACATTGTCTGGACTCGGAAGATGGCTTTGAGGATGTATAGTAGATCATTTTGTACTGTGTACAATATAAGGAGTTACTTGAGTATAATTGGAAAAAAAATCTACTGTGTATCTATGTTCTTTGACACCATTTACACACCAATTATAAAGATTTTGGGGTCCTGGTTTTCCAGTTATAGAATGACATTACATGTTGCGCATTTAACTATTTAGCCCATACACGCGAAGTATCTCATGAAGCAACACTTACCTTAGTTGGTGATGGACTGTTAAGAAACGGTGGAAACACACAGCTGGAAGTACAGTCCACCTCAATTTGTGAGCCTGTATCTGGAGTCCTAGTCATTGGGCTGCTGTAAATCACTGGACAGTGCCAAACGAGTGAGAGAAGAACCAGACAAACCAAGCAGGACCAATTCATGTTAAATGAAAAACAAGGCAGGCTTAGGAAAGCTCTGAAGAATGGAGTGTGAAATAAAAAATAAGAAGAAACTCTCAGAAGAGCTGCAGTTTTTGAAGTGAACTGAGGGAGCTGCACAGGAATGTACACAAAGGCAGGCGGGATTAACATCTCAAGAGCATGCTCACTTGTGTGCTCTCATTCCTTCACTTGGAATCTGTCTTTGCACTCAAAAAAAAAAAGGGGGAAAAAAAAGGATTCCTCCTTCATACAGAACAGCTGAATACACTTTAAAGTTTAGATGATGGGAAATGTGGCTGAATATTAAGCAACAGCATAGATCTGATTATGTAATATAATGGGTCAAGTATTTTATCTGAAGTCGGTGTTTTTTGTTAAGTGAAACATAACTTCCCTTTATAGAATATTTCAATAAATGTATATGCAAGGCACTGTGTACTTACTTAAGCTCACTAGCAGTGAATTGGTTATAATCGTTCTGAGCAGTACTGCCTGCAAATATGCACTCTGTTGCCTTCATTTGTCTTACTGATAAGCAAGATAAATGTTGTCTAATCCTTGAATTTCGTGTCTGCACATGAGAGTGAAGTAGGGAGAGGGAAGGCAAATGCAGCTGTTGTCCTCCTGGGGTTTGTTTACATGTTCTAATCAGGAATGTTCTGCACTGATTGCACGCACGGAGACCACTGGTGCACATAACCACAGCTGAATGTTTTCATCATAAATTCATGAACTCTTGTAACTCTATCCAACAAGATTTTCATGCTATACCAGTATATATGTATAATCACATCCTAAAAACACTATTTTCAAGTGAAGCACATCCATAAAAACATGCTAAAAGATTATAAAACTATACAAAAATAAACATACCAGGTAAGATGGCTGTATTTCTATTGTAATGTTAGCGATACAAATGCAAACCAAGGGAAAATGCTCACTCACACTTTCATTATGTAGGCTAGTTATAAATACATATGAAATTTTGACACATGGGTGGCATTATGGACCCTGACAGGGCCTGTGGAATTTGTCATAATTCACTTCCAAATTGATCAACTCCAGTTATTATCACTCATACTAGATTAAGTCCTTAACCTGGGGCAGGGTGTGCTAGTTCGAGTAGGGTTTAAGGTGATACTACATAAGCATTTAATCAATGTGCCATGGGAGTTAGGTGGAATGATACCCTAGTCATAGTTTTAGCCTGCATTTTCTCCAAGAAAATGGAAATTACTTAGGAAATCACATTAAAATGAGATGCTTGGGGGAAAAAAAAAAAGAAGTCATGAGCCAAATAAATGAGCTCTTTTGACGGACACCTCGGAGATGGGGTTCTGGAGAAGTCGCAAACCTGCAGCATCTTGAGCCTGATTTACTGCCACCTTACTGATTAATGTAATCATGAAATATGATCTCCAGGAAAGGGCCATGCACTAGGCCAGAAATTAATGAGCTACACCCTCATTTACAATGGCTGCCTCGGCCACAGGAGGGGAAAACCTGTTTGTTGAGTGCAGATTAAATTTTCTGACAGATTACCAGGCCTGCGTGAATTATTTGCGATACTAAATGACATCTGTGGTAATTACAAAGTCCTGGTGCCTGCACTTCTCCTAGACCTTCATGTACTATTCCACTCAGACACATTAATGTGGTTAATAGTGAATACGGGCTAGAAGGAGCTGGAAGATTGTAGCATAATACTATACCTCCCTGTTTTATTCCATCCATCCATTCATTTTCTGTACCGCTTATCCTTACTGGGTCGCGGGGAACCTGGAGTCTATCCCAGGAGGCATGGGGGACAAGGTGGGGGACACCCTGGACAGGGTGCCAGTCCACTGCAGAGCACAATCACACACACATTCATACACTCAACCCTGAGTGTATGAATTCGAACCCTCAACCATGGAGGTATAAGGCAAAGGCGCTAACCACTAAGCCATCGTGCCCCCCTGTTTTATTATTTATGTCTATTCAAGTTGCATGCATTTTGATCTACAGTAATTAACAGGTGAGAGAATACACTACAAAGTGCAAAGCTCCAGAGACTATCAGTAGTCCTGTAGTCAAAAAGTGATGAAGGGCCAGAAAATGACTACCACTCATTGTGCATGGAAAAAGATGAGCTACTGTATAGTCTCTAACAGTTCACCTACAAAGCTGACTAATAAGGTAGGTGTACAGTTTAAAAATAAATGCTGCTGGGGATGATCCAGTCTTACCAGCAAACCACCCACTACCATTTTAGTGGTACTACCAAGAAGAGTCCATAACCAAATAACAACTGGTTGGTGGTGATCTTATTGTGGTAGTGAGGTCTGCATAGCAACAGATGGCCAGGTTATTGACAGTAACTGTATGATGCACTATTTTGCCAAATGTACATGAACACCTAACCAATCACACCCATGTGTGCTTAGTGAATATCCCATTATAGATTTAGTTCCCCTTTACCTTTATTATAACCTAAACTCTTATGGGAAAGCTTTGGGGATTTGTGGTCAGTCAGCCATAAGAACAGTAGTGAGGTAGGGCGCAGGGGCCTGGGGTGCAGTCAGTGGTGCTGAGGTCAGGCAAGACATATCTTTGTGGCAACAGTTTGGTGAAGGCTCACATGTGGGTGTGATGGTCAGGTGTCCACATACTTTTGTCCATATAGTGTACCTACAAAGTGCACGTACTGTATATGGTAGGTTTGCCTGGTTAAATGCCCAGTGTAATGAACAGTTACAGAACATTTTGACTGGGGTGATTAAGGTGGGATGCAGGGTAAATGTGACACGATCCTAGCAAAGCAAGATATGATGCCAGATGATCTAAATGTTCAACTGACCTGTTGCATATTTTGCCTATGCTCCAATACAGTATATCGTTTCATAGTTGGTTTAGAATTGGCATATTTGCAGCATTTCTTTTTAAAACATTAAAAACATAAAACCATGTTTTAACATGTTCTATACTACAGACAAATCCAATTCCACACTACTGACCGTTTATTAAAGTAATCACTTTTGTAATCTCACATTTATAAATGAGGTTTTATAACATAAATAAATTTAATGTTACAGTGTCCGCTATCAAACAGTCATAGGGCCATAGTTCATAATTAAAGACTACTAGCTAACAAGTAAATAGCAAAGCAAACTTTCACTGCCCAGATAATGTCAGTTTTTATCTTTAGTAAATAAATTCCTTTCTAGAGATTTCCTGTATGAGTGCCAGATGTTGTTTAGTTCACTGTCTGCATGAACATAGACATATATTGGTAACATATTCTACTGAACATGAGCATGTTAAGTAGTCTCTGACAGATTCTCATATGACTAACAACTGCTTTGACTGACTCACACTTCACAAGATGAGGAATTCATCACTCAGAACGGTCAATAGGATTAATCAGCAATCACATACAGGCCTACAGATGCTTTCAGAAATCAACACACACACACACACAGCATTATCAGCTGGAACATCCAACAGCAGCACCCTGTCCAGGGTGTACCCCGCCTTGTGCCTGATGCTCCCTGGGACAGGCTCCAGGTTTCCCCGTGACCCTGAAAAGGATAAAGCGGTATAGAAGATGGATGGATGGATGGACATCCAACAGCAGGTTCACTGACCTTTTCAAAAGCAAAGACTGCATGATGAGAGTAGCTTAAGGGAGAGCTTGGCTCCACTTTGGCAATTTATCATTAATCTGATCTGGTTAACTGTTGGTTTGAAAAATCAAGTGCGTAAGATATGAGTGTGTAGAATGCAGGGCATTATAGGTAATAGCCATATGAACCAGACAGCTGCCTAATTAATAGCTTAATTAATAATTAGTAATAGCTTAATTAATCTGGACATCTTACACTTCAGCTTTAGTTGTCAAAGATTGAACCTCTGGTCCTGCACCATTAAACACAGCATTTCTAATAAAAAAGTATGTATTTCTGCTGGGGTGCCAGATCATGGCTCACAAGTACATAACAAATACTATTATGCTGATATATAATTTGGTTCTATTTCCTTTTGTTCTGGCTCTCCAGGCCCTTTTTCTTCAGTTCTAATGGAGTATTCTTATTTAATAATGTGGCCACTAAGTATAGACTAAATGCTTTGGCAATACACATATGGCTGCACTAATACTTATAGCAATAAAGCTATATTGATTGATTGAATTCTGGAGAAATCAGTAAACAGTGATTCAAAGTGAACAGTTACAGTTAAATGGCTGTAGCCTATATATGTAGAGTTCAGTGCAAAATCTTATATATCTTTGGCACAAACTGAAGAAGACCAAAAAAAATTGACTTAAAAATGACCTATATAAATAAATGTATCAGTTGAAAAGTTTATATTTCCCTTTCTGAATGTAAAAAATAAATGTGTGTGAATTTAATATAAACCCCACCCACTGACCCACCCTTTTCTTTCTGGTATATCTGTGTTGGTTCTTTTTAAACTATGTTTCTGTTGAGTTTGATGTTTTTAAATTATTATTTTATAGATAAACTGTAAAAGAGAGGTAAATATGTTTTAAACAGTCACATTTTAACTTAGGCACATGGTGATGCAATGGGTAGCATTGCCGCCTAACAGCTGCATGGTTCCTGGTTGGATCCTCAAGCTTGGGTTGCTGTCTGTCTGGATTTCCTGTGCATGTTCTCCCCTTATCACGTGGGTTTCCTCCACTTTCTCAGATTTCCTCCCAATTCCTAAAACCATGCCATTAGGTGGATTGGTCCTAAGTGTGAATGAGTGTTAGGATTGTGTGTGTATGGTACACTGTGATGGACTGGTGTCTCATTCAGCATGTATTCCTGCCACATGCTCAGTGTGGTGAGTGAGAGTGAAATTGTGCTTAAATAGCCGATCTTTATAGTGAATCCTATAAGGTTCAATTGCATTTCAACCAGATCTGGGACACAATCTGTTATTAATCCTTCTGGTCTTTTACTAAACATCTGTTACAACTGTGCAGCAATTAAAAGCCAGACGTCTGGAGTAAAGGGTTAAATGAGCTGATGATGCGTTATCGACAGAGACCGTGTGACTAAGCAACTCGCATGCATTCATCCATCCCTCCATCCCTCTTGTTGAAGTTCAGTGAATTGTTTTTCTGGTCTGCGCGCGCAGGCGAAACCATTTTGCACGTGGGGGACCCCATGACAAAATACAACATGAATTTCATATGTAGAATTTTCGGACTTTGATATTATTAAATTTCTCAGTGATCTGGAATATGAAACCGTGTCCCCAGCCGCCTGGTCTGTTGTGTCTCTTCAAATCCTTTCCGGGGGAAAAAGAAAAAGAAGCACGTGCTATTGTAGTCACGTGACTTTCTGTGGTCACATGACCTTAATAAAATTAAAAAAAAAAAAAAACCCACCCACACTTTCTTTGCTCTTTATTAAAGGCTATGAGATTTTAAGGCACAGCACTAAAATGGCTGGCGGGGAAGAAATTCAAGGGCTTTTAGATGAAAATGGGCATGATGCTGGAAACCGAAGGCGGATGTCCCCGTTTTGTGACCCGAATCATTTATTACACCGAATTGTTGTCCTTGTTTTTATGTGTTTTTTAGGATTCGGTGAGTTGGGTTTTTTTTTTTAACTTCCGTAGTAAACACTCAGCTTTGTTATTGAGGAGTAGAGTTGTGGTACTGTTACACTTTGCAGAATTTTATTGTATCCTAAAATCTTTCAAAATGTAATGAATTTTCTACTTACTCGGTTTCAGGAAGCTACTTCTGTTATGACAATCCTGCTGCTCTTCAGAAACAAGTCATCCAGGTTAGAGAGTGTTTGTTTGTTTGTTTGTTTGTTTGCTGTGTGAAAGCTTGTCAATATGCCCTTTAATTCGTCGTCCCCCCCCCCTTTATTTGCTCTTCCTGTCTTATTGATTTTCTCATGCTTTCCTTATAGGAAATCCTCTTTTAAGGTAGAACTGGACATGGTGCTGTTTTGTTATTGATTGATTTGACTGACTTGATCTTAAGCTGGGTGATCAGATATTTTCCGAGATCTGACATGGGATTGGAATTTGGGACGTTCATTCTAAACATGACATGGCTGACATATCAACAGAAATAACTCTCAAACTTCACACATCACATCAATATGAATCGTCTACAAGTGATGCTGTTGTGGGGAATCAGTTATGACTTGAATGTGATTATGAATCTACTCAAAATTTTGCCCCAGATATCCAATTATCCATATAACAATGGTTGATCTGTTTGGTGACTACACCTGGTGTTAAAAAAACCCCAAAACAATGCATATCTTGCACAATCCAATAAGTACAGTGAGGGAAATAAATATTGAACATGTCAAATTTTCTCAGTAAATATATTTCCTATGAGGCTATTTCCATGAAATGTTCACCACACATCAGTATTAACTCAGGAAATCCAGAAATATGAAGAATTCACAACATTAAAGTCCATAAATAAAGTTGTGTAATGAAGTGGAATGACACAGGAAAAAAGTATTGAACACGCTAAGAAAAAGCAGTTCTCCAAGGCAAGGAACCAGCTGAAATCCATAAGTAATTTTACCCCCATCTGGCAAATTAATATCAGCTGTGTTAGTAAGTTGATGGTCTATAAAAATGCTTTTTGTTACCAAGGTGTCACACAAGAAACATCTCATGATGGGTAAAAGCAAAGAGTTCTCCCAAGACCTTCGCAACTTTTTTGTTGCAAAACTTATTGATGGAAACAGATACAGACGTATTTCAAAATTTCTGAATCTTCCAGTAAGCACCATTGTGGCTATTATCCGCAAGTGTAAGCAACATCGCTCCGTCATTGACCTGTCACACACAGGCGCTCCTCGCAAGATTTCTGACCAGGGAGTCAGAAGAGTAGCCCAAGAGCCAAGGACCACTCAGAAAGAGCTCCAGAAACACTTGGAGGCAGCAGGTACCATTGTCCCAGAGAAAATAATAGGCAATGCACTCCACTGCTCACGCTCACCCAACAAGACTCCATTACTAAAGAAAAGGCATGTCGAAGCTCATTTAAATTTTGCTACAACTCTGACACGCCTATGAAATACTGGGAGAGTGTAGTCTGGTCAGACGAGAGCAAAATTGAACTTTTTGACAATATGTTTAGAAGAATGGGTCAAAATCACACCTGAATACTGCAGCCGATTAATTTCTTCATAAAGGAAGCGTCTTGAAACTGTCATTACAAACAAAGGCTTCTCCACTAAGTATGAAATAAATTTCAGTTAGCGTGTCCTGTGTCATTCCTCTTTATTACACATAACTTCATTTAAGGACTTTAATGTTTGGATTTCTTAAATTAATACCAAAAATGTGAAAATTTGTCATTTGTAAATGTGGAAATTGTAATGGTACAGCATACAAAGACATCCTATACAATTGAGTGTTTCTGATTTTGTGGGAAAAGACACACGGGTATGACGGTCTGTGTCCACATACTTTTGGCCATGCAGTGTGTTGAAGCTGAACCTGATGTTGATTATTTTGCTATAACAGCACATCCTGTAGTTCTATTCTTGCCAGCGAACATTTGTGAAGTTAATGAGTCAAAAAATGTAGCTTGTCATGTGACCAAGTAAAAGCTTTACCTCTGTAAAAAGATTGTTGCAAAGAGCTGACACAGGAGAATCCTTCCAAAAATGCTTAATAAGCATCTCCGTACAGAAAGTCACCTACAACAAATGCACATTGTTTTTTTTTTAATTTTTTTTTTTTTTAAAGTTTATTTAATTTTATTTAGATATGTTTATGCAGATTGTCAGCTATTCAGTTCCCTGTGTAAGTTGTACTGAACAGCAAATATAACATAAAAAGGGATACGTGAAGTTCACACGTCATATGTATGTTCTAGTTTCTACCACTGCTGCAAAACTATCAACAAAATCTAAACAAGGTGTCTTTTTAAATTTCCCTTTTTTAAAGCTACGCTTATGTTTATGGACTCTTATGCTTAGCCATTGCTTCCTTTTTCACTTGACGGTATAAAGATGCAAAAGGTCAGAGAATGAACTGAAATAAAAGGTAGTTGACCCCTTGGGCAATGTCTGTAAAAATGGCTTTAAAGGACAATCTTGCTTTGTTGGAAAATTGCAGTACAAATGGCAAATCTGTGTGTTTTTGGGGGTAAACATTTGTTCAGGGAGCAATGATATCACAGCTTGTATTACTTCCTAAGTGAATACACATTCATACACAGATTCTTGGTACCTCAAAGGATCTTTTGATGGTTAAGGTATCTGTATTTCTGTTGTGACACATTTTTGACATAACATTTCCAGCCTTTAGTGATTTGCTAGATAAATGTCTTTGCTGCCTTCTAAACTGGACTTTTACTGCTCAGAATTATTGCTTGCCAAGGGACATGATTTTATTTGAAAGTATATGTGATCAAACTATCACATAGACAAAACTAGTTATGAACAGCTTACACACACGTCTCTTATGTGTGCCTCATATGACTCACAGCAGGTCAGAATTTTGTTGCTCTAACTTGGGAGATATAAATGTTAAAGTAAAATTTACCCTGGATTTTGGCCTTAAAAATGAAATCTGTCTAAAATTCCAGCTGTTGTCGTCAACATCTCTATTTCAGGCACTGAGCTGTTGAATTTGTAATGGACATCTCTCTCTCTCTCTCTCTCTCTCTCTCTCTGTGTGTGTCTGTGTCTGTGCCCATTTATCTCTCTCTTAATAGGATATGCAGTTAAACACCTCCAAATTCATGCAGCTTTATGCTTGGTACTCATGGCCCAACGTATTTCTCTGTTTCCTGGGAGGTTTTTTGTTGGACAGGGTGTTTGGCATAAGGTAAGCCCAATGTATTTGTATGTAATTTTACACATATTTAAAATGGTGTGATTTAATACTGGGTGTCTGAAATATCAGGAACCAATGGGAATATGTCGAGCCAAATCTACAATAACACTATATGCTGGCTGAGAAAATGTGTAGCGCATAAGGGTGAACATGTAGTGCATATGCTTAAATAATTTCCAAAATATAAGTACATGTAGTTTTACTCTCATTTTTTCCTGATTTTTTTTTTTTTTTTTTTTTTTTGGACGCTCTGTAGATTAAGCAGATTAAACGAACTACTAAAATTTCAGTTCCATGTATGCACAGAGTTGTACTCTACATCTCACGTTCTGTGGTATTAAACCACCGATATGATTTATATCATGATTTTAAAACTGTAACTTGTAGCTCTTGTTTGAGTTTATATGCTAGTAAGGTTGTCAGTAGGTATTAATTGTCCCTGTCGCTCTTTCTAGGATGGGGACAGTCATCTTTGCACTCTTTGTGTGTATTGGACAGGTAGATACATATCCATAATTCTTTTTTTTAAGACCTGCTTTAAAGAGTACTGATGTCCCTATAAAGCTAATCAGGCAAATCTTTTATACTAATCATTATTGCTACACACAGTAATGTATTATATTACTACTTGACAAACATTTAAAATGCATGGACAGCTGTGTAGCTGGTTGGTGAACACGATTTAATTCTAAAATCAAAATGTCTTGAATTTAAAGTGACACTCTGTATGCGCCATAATCCATAATTGTCAGTAGAGTGTGACAGTTTTGTTATTTTGTACTCTTTGCTATGGAGCTGGAATGCAGAATGTCTACTTAATGCTCCAGACTTGTGACAAATTAAAGAAAGATAAAACCTGCTTAAAGTTTCTTTGGTATTGTGTTTAGTTTTAGTACAAGGTGTCAGAGCAGCTTCAGTGCACCTTGGCATAGATTCTGCACGTCCCTGGAAATTTTGATGGTGGTGGAGAGAGTTTGTCACTTGTCTGTATTTATGCCCATATGGGATGACCCATATGCAACATCACAGCCCTGTTTGTAATTGGCCACCTCCAGTACTTTTGTGTAAGACATGATTTTTTTTTTTTTTGTTGCAGGTAATATTTGCCATGGGTGCTTTGGTCAACCATTTCTGGTTGATGGAATTGGGGCGCTTTGTTTTCGGGTAAGGTCCTACTACTCGGCGGAAACATCCACTTTTTAGGTAGTGATGATTGCATTACTGTGAGCACGCTTTTTCTCAATATGCAGTATTGGAGGAGAGTCTTTGGCTGTGGCTCAGAACACATATGCTGTGAACTGGTTCAAAGGGAAGGAGCTTAACCTGGTATTCGGCCTGCAGCTCAGCATGGCGAGAGTGGTGAGAAAAGATGCATGGGTGGCTTCTGGGTAAAAAGGAAGTGCCTCAGGCAGTGGGAAAAAAAAAAGTGTATACAGTAATTAGAGTTGGAGACAAGTTTGGTCTAATTTTAGGTGTGGTTCCCTGTTAAAAAATTCCCCCCAAAAATACATACTGTAAGACACAGTTGTTCAGTTGCAACCAGGATGTTTTACTTAGTAAAAGTATGGTCTAAAAAAAAAATTAAGCCCTTCATGTATTAAATGACTTTACTTTAGTTCTGTATTTAAAAACTCGTACTAAGCTTCACTTACTAATGCAAATATTACAACAATGAATGAAAAATAGGATGCTCGATAGGATTGACTGAAAATAAGGATAATTGCATTATTTACCTTGAGAGGTAATTGTTCCCCAACAGTCTGTTAACCTTGTTTGTATGCGTTTGATTCCTTCTAGGGCAGTACAGTGAACATGAACATCATGAGCTGGGTGTATGATCAAATGACGAACTTGCTGGGCCACACGGGTTACTTCACTCTCGGAGCTGCACTCATGATCGGTAAGTGGCCGATTTTCAACGTCAAGCAAAAGTATAGTGGGATAGAATGAAATGATCTGCAAACTCTTTTTGCAGTGCAACAGAGTAAGCCATCGAGATAATGTGTTTTTACACACTGCTATTTTCTTTCCTTTTTTTTTTTTTTCTTTTTTATCTTAAGAAAAAAGTTATGAATATTTTGCATTCCCAAAAATTCTTCTTAAGAATGTTCTTAAACATCGTAAATAACTTAAGTTCGCAGTTATACTAACGTTGTCGTAGATCCCCAAAGGGTAAGATTTTTCACTGATTTATTGGGTTGTTTCAAATATTAAACATTGTAACATTATGAAACTTGCAACATATAAAAAAAAATGCATAACTACTACAATATTTTAGCTCGTGCCTGCTGTTTTTGTTTCTGTTCTTCTCCTTCATGTCAGATCAGCCGAATTGTTTCCACTTTCCAGCAAGTACATTCTCCTATGACGTATCTCCTATTGATACATTTACAATTTGGCAGTACTGAATACTTAATTTGTTCTTAAGAATTCTTCAAGAATTGCACTTAGTTCTTACGAACTTTCTTAACTTCTTTCTTACGAAGATCTTTTGTGAATCCGGCCCCTGATGTTGTAGAATTCATGGCCGTAGAAATGAACCCTAGCTTAATCATTTCCATATAATTGAATGTATTAAGGTTATTTATATGAAATCTCTGATAATCTATTCTGTATAGATATGATACCTCACCCTCAAGCACATCTGCATTATATCAGGATAAACTCTTTGCACTGGTTGTTAAGTCTTACCTTTTGAAAAATTCTCAACTGCCAAATACATATCATCTGATGCTCAATCTTTAAAGCTCGAGTCTCTAGTTACACTGTCAGGAGGGCTCATTTGAAATGTAAAGCCATTTTTCATTATAATGTACAAAAAAATATTAAATTGGAGCCGGAGAGCTGTCGGGTCATTGAGTTTCCAGTTTCACTTCTGCTCTGTTACCATTCCATCTCATGCTGCTCTAATCCAGATCATGCACAGCTCGACCGTTTTCCCTTTTCTGCTTAGTAATTCATTTTGTAAAGTTGAAGTTTCCCTTTTTTCATTAAGCAGTTCTATTTTAAATGGCTTTTCATATTGAACTTCACTAACCTGTAATAATGGCTGTGGACAGAATTTCTGATACTTTCCAATGCATTTCATTTCAATTTCCAAAGGAACAGAAACATACTATGTTAAACAACAATGTGTGTTGTACTCGGTGCACAGAAGCTCCCTGTTGCAGACACATGAATGCATGTGAATATCCACAATTGAAACTGTGTGGTGGAATTTGTGGCTGTTTAGCTGATTATCTCGAAGAGGAACTGAAGTCTGTGTGTGTGTGTGTGTGTGTGTATGTGTGTGTGTGTATGTGTGTGTGTGTATGTGTGTGTGTGTATGTGTGTGTGTGTATGTGTGT
>JANDJT010000103.1:5307330-5329908 GCA_024331685.1 Stegophilus panzeri | reverse complement strand
ATAAAATATGCATGCAATGTATCTGAGCTCAAAATATTAGTGTGGCTGAAGTGGTAGAACAAGTTGTCCACCAATCGTAGGGTTGGCCGTTCGATTCCCGGCCCACATGCCGAAGTGTCCTTTGGCAAGACACTGAACCTCAAGTTGCTCCCGATGGCAGGCTAGTCCCTTGCATGGCAGCTCTGCTACCATTGGGGTGTGTGTGAATGAGTAACAGTGGAAAGCGCTTTGTAGAACCGCTCTTTTTATTCATAAATGTTTGTGCATTTTCATCAAAGGTGGCAAAACTTCTAGAGGGTATGGTACATTGCGTTGTCAGTTTATTATGTACTATATGGGTGTAATATGTTGTTCTTTTCTTTCAACAGTGTCTGTGATAGCAGTGGTGATGCTTTACTTTGCGGACCTTGTCCGATGTACGTTTGACAGCAAGCTACATCACTCAATTTCTAGCATTTCACCAGAATGATCTGCCTCATTATGCATTCCTCATTCTCGCCACATGTTTTTAATCAGGTGGAGAACTGAACCTTTCAGCCTCGGCCCGAGCCAAACGCCAGAAGAGCTTCTCTGCTGAGTCAGAGTGAGTTCATTATGGTTTGACCTCTTAAGTTTTATCACTTTCCTCATTACAGCTTGAACACTTAATGATTTCACCTCTAGGGACATCTTCATGCTCAGATAATACAAAGTTATGCAGATTCAGAGTCAGGGCCATGGACTGCATTGTTAACTTTCTGTCAGATTTTGAAGCGTTTATTTGAAGGTGGTGTTTTTTGTTAATACACTGCAGGAAAACCCAAATCCGTGCCATGCACTGGAATTGGAACTGAATAACTTGGATCTGTCTACAAGACCTGCAAATGGAAATGAGGAAATCTCATATTTTGAAATCATTAGTGTATATAAAGTGTGAGCAGGCTAAAATACAAAACACCAGTTCCGCATATCATGTATGACCTCAGTAAGTTAACATATGAGACATACAGTACTTATTAAGAAGATGGCAACTTCCTCACCCCCAGTAATCAGCCAGTGGGTATAATGCATGTGTGTTGTACTGTAACAAAGCCTGTGTGCTGTGTTCCAGGTGATAGCTGTTCAGTCCACTGGCTCCACCCTTCCTGCTGTGATCTGTCTCACTGGACAACTCAGCCTGTCAATCACCCACCAATGGGCATTTCTGCACTACTTACTCCTCTTCATCACATTGACCAGTGTAATCCCAACACACTGGTATAGGACTGTCTCAAATAGCCTTCTCCCCCCAGATAGAACTTTTTAATAATCACTGTGTTCACAGTGGGATTGGGATATTGTACAGGTTGAAAGGAGGATGGGATCGATTTGGCTGGTTGGGTCATGCCAGAGAGGACGTCTCGCCACTCTCTTAACTCCACCTCAGGGCAGCTGGACACTTTAAAATACCACTTCCTTTTTACTCTTAGTATCATTTAGGGCCAGTTCTTTCCACAGACTTTTGCACTGGTGAATCTTCACCCACTGGGAAAACTTACTGGGATGTAGCTTATGCTTTATCTGTTCACAGATTCACAACACCCTACATTTTGTTACCTCACCCCCTGTGAGAAGCTATGTTGTGGCACTTCCTAACTTTTTACATGACCTCACTTGACTGAGTCTGGTATTTTATGGTTTTATCTTTTTTTAAGACGTGGAAACAAATCCTAATTTTTTTTTTTTTTTTAAATCTTCAACCTGTGGTGTATTGCTGTCAAACAGTTTTTCAAATAATTTTAAATATAAATAGTGACCTTACAATTGCATGTAGTGAAGTAATCAACATGTTTGAATCTTTTCCACAGTATTTAGTCTCTGCATTATAATCTACATGGTATTCATCAAGAAACTTGGATTTGGTATTCTAACTACAAATAATATGACGGAAATTATACACTGTTTATAATGTAGCTTTTTATTTTTATTTGTTTAATTGGAGTCCAAAAGATTTCTAGCATATCAGCAGTCTTTTAAATATTTCAGACCATGGCTGTTTGTCATTTTAGGGATTCTTTTATTTTTTCCATTTGTGCATCATTGATATTACAAAGCAAAGCAAGTATCATAGGAGCATTCTAGGGATGCTTTGTCCTCTTATTTCATGTGGACATATACATATTATTGACTTTTTTTTTTTTTTTTTTGTGGTCCATGTTCAGTCAAATGCAGGCTAATTGTTAACGTTAACAGCAAATATGCTTCAAAATGGTTGATCTCTGCATATATGCACACTTTGAAAATACTTTTGTTGATTAACCTTATAGGACTTAAGAGTTTGGCAATGTGTTCTAATACTGGTTTTACCATGCACATATTGGTTTTTGTAAAGTTAGGCGCACAAAGGGAGGAGGGTATAAGAGAGAGGGTTTTTATATATAATTTTTTATATAGGTACACATCTTTGCTTTGCCAAAAATACATTGTGCTTGGTGTTTTGTCCAATCCTTTTCCTTCACACTTATTGCTTTACTAACTAGCTAGCAGGAAGATGTAATAAAGATAGATCAGCCTTCATGATCGATGTAATAGTATTTAATATCTTGAACACCTTCATTCATATTAAATGCAGTAGTGGCTTCTGGAAAGGTTCCTCTCCTGAAGTCTACTTAATTACTAGCTAAGAAACTAGTGTGTTCTAGGGGGAAATAGCAAGGGGAAGTCAATGTGGGTGTGTTAAGAACAGTAATTTGATATGGGGTTTTTTTTTTTTTTTTAAATTTAAATTTTTTATTTCCACCCCCCCTTAAATCAATCCATGTATCCAAGATGTTCTGCCATGTTCGCTTTCGAATCTGACAAAGAAACTTTGTGATTTTTGCACAGAGCACCAACTGGTTTGCCTTTATTAGTAAAATTGTAGTGTACTTCTAAACAATCAATTGGTGTCTTTCGCATTCTAATGAGTAGGATTACTTTGCCATTGGGACAGTAATCTTGGATCAAAACTCTTTTTGGCTTAACACTAATCGTTGCCAGCGAACTTCTTTTTGCCTCGTAGCATAATGATGAATGCCCAAACCACTGACTGAGGAATAATAATGGGTTGTTTTGAAACTTGTCAGTAGTCCAATTGGGATTGAGCTTTTATCTTGCTGTTAATCGTTTAATATGGAAACAAGTTACTGCAGTAGGAACTGTCTAATAAGTCTGATTAAAGACCTTTTTGTGAAATGTTTGTAAGGGTGAGGGGCTCCCTATTGGCAAAAATTAAACATCTGATCTAATGTTAGATGTTGAGTCATGTTCATGGCTCCCTCTGAAACTCATTGCCTCAGGAAGAGGGCCTGGATTAGAACTTTCAGCTTTTTATATTTAAAAGTTGCCTCGAGTTTGATCTAGAGAAATGAAATTAGGCTCATTTTTGTACTGTATAAACTCTGAGGGTTGGAAGAACAAATAAAAGATAGTGATTTTGCATTGCATTGTGTCTTGTTTGCTTGGTAGGCTGTACAAATGCCTCTTTTCTTATTATATTTAAAGCTTACTTTGTATTCTCTATCATTTTTGTGTGTCTCTATTTGCTCCCCCTTCTATCGTTCTCTCTCTCTCTGTCGCTCTCTCTCAGGGTGCCACAGAGGCTGCAAATCTTAAAGAAGCAGCAGGAGGAGCATGCTCATATCAAACCCCTGTCCGCATTTGTCCTTCGTAATCGCTATCTCTCCAGACTGGGGGCGCAGGTAGCCCACACACAAGCTCACTTTCTTCTTCTTTGCCTTAGATTACACTATTTATTGTGTCCTACTACTTTAAACTTGGCCCCCAGGTGTGCAAAAATTAAATAATCTTTTTTTGGGACATTTTTTAAAAGCACATTAAATTGCTTTTTGACACCATATCTTGGTAGAACTAATGTTGCAATACCAACATTTTGGCCTTTTTTAAGGGCTAAAATAGACTTTTTTATAATTTTTTTTTTTTTTTTTTTTTTTTTTTTTTTTTAAATACAATCAAGGGATTAATCACTGGATGTCACATTTTAAATTCCTTTATGTTCACATGAAAAATGCCTTCTCTATATTATCCTACAGATTCTTTTTGACATGATATTAATTCAGTTTTGTGTCAAACAGCAATTCATTACATCTTCTTAATTCTTCCTCTTCTGATGGCATTTCTTTTATTTCTGTGACTTTTTTATTAGTAAAAAGCAGCTCTAATATTTATCTAACACACTTTTGCTGTATTTCTTTCCTCAATGAACAGCTCCCAGACCACTACAATATCCATCTCTCCTCCCTCGCCTACAGAAGTTTGCTCCGATGATCTGCTCTTGGAGCTTGTTGTCCATTGTCTCACTGTGAACTAAAGCCCTTGGGCTTAAAAAAAGAAGCCGCATGATGCTTTTGGTGTTTTTGTGGGGATATAAACTGCACAATACAACCCTATTTGGTTCAGGCAATTTTAAGCATTTATAGGCACTCTCCCTGTTTGGGTAATTTATGTCGGTTCATATTGCTGTGTTCTATTACTTAGATTAACATCCAACACCGTTTATGGACTGTTATGTTTTTCACTATCGCACTTTGTGGTAAACAGAAATTGTATTGAATTTTTTATGATTGTATATCAGGCAACACGATTTAATAAAGACACTTTTACAGTACATAAATTTGATGCCTTTTTGTTACACTTGGTCTTAAAAGTTTAACAACATCCTGCGTGCTCACCCCAGCTTTGCTGTTACAGGAGCAAGTCTGAGCCATCCTAAAATGGAGATTTCATCTAGGGTGTGTTGTGCCCTTTTTCTGTCAGGTACTTGAGATCACCCCAACACTAAATTGCAAAATCCTCTTAACTTCTCTTTCTCCCCTTGAGTGGAGATGATGCGTTTCCAATTAAATGTGGCTGCAGTGTGCATAAGCCCCAAATAATGACAAACCAAACAGTCATTTCTGAGGTCATTATAAGAGCAAGTATCTGGAAAAGTCAACAAAGCTAATTTCTAATTATATACAGCCATTTTCCCTTGTTTGCCATGCTAGGTGTGATTTTGTGTGTTGAGACTGTCAAATTGTGCTAGACTCCAGCCATATATAGATTCCTGGTATAGACTGAATGCCATCTCATAACCAGGATTTTATCTGCGGAGTTAAAAAAACAAAACAAAAACTTTCAACAGAAAAGTATCCTGTTGAGCTTGATGAGGTCTAAATTTCACATAATAGAACACTCTTGAACAATGGTTTCAACAGTCATACTACTTGATGCATCATTACCGCAATCCTAAATTGTACTTGATTTTGCTCATTTTTGGAGGCAGAGTCTGAACTTTTGATGTTCTATTGGAGATTTTGCAAAAACAGGAGATCAAATACAGGTTTAGGTTCACATAAAAGCCTAACTTGACCACATAGTATCCAACACCAGTGCTAAGGGTGTGGTATTCCATCACCAAGAATAAATATACATGTATGAAAGGGGAACTAGAGAGAAAGTGGAATGTTATAAGGTCAGTTCAATAATTGTTTTAGAAATCACCTTCTTCAGAGATGTAATGTGTGTAGATTTTTTTTTTTTTGAGTGCATTTCTGGCATATTGCAGAATCTTGTCCCAGTCTATCCCAGTTTGGGCAGTGCTAATGCTTTTATGTGATTGTATACATTTGGTTTTTCAAACATTATTTTTCTAACATCTAACATTTTTCTCCCCCATGGTTGATCGCTACTTCTCCGAGTAGGTGATGCCATTTTACTTGTGTCTGCATCAGGAGCAAAGGACAAAATTGACTAATATTTCAACAATGAACTGAAAATGACTTGGTGTCATGAAGAGGGGTTATTGTTCTCACATTAGTCCTCAGATAAATCCTACCCAAGAAAGACAAAACCTATCTTTGGCATTATGAATAAACATTCCGATAAACCGAACAGCTAATCTTGGTGTTTGATGTTACTGATCTACTTGGTGAGGTAAAATAAAACCGCTTTCAAACGCTCAGTCAGCCATAAATTAAGATGACGTGTGTGTGTGTGTGTCTGTTTCCTCCATGAAACAGACCTATTTATGTGTAAGGATAACCTGTAGGATTCTGATGGAGGAGCAGACAGTGGGGGGAAGCCTTTTTACTAATATTTTCTGGTACATACTAAATCAAATAAAAAAAAACAAAACGAAGTGTAGTTTAAATTATGTTTGCTTATCTGAGTCATAGATTATTGTGTTAAACAGTCGGGTTATTGTTAACAGTTATTGTTTAATAGTGTTTAATAGTGTTTAATAGTGTTTAATAGTGTAAACAGTTATTGTTTAATAGTGTTGACTTATTTTTAGTAACAATTTGTTGGGGGCAAATAAGCTACAGGTCTGGCGATGAGCAATTTAAAATGTAAATTTTAACGGTCAAGGTGTGACGCTCCAGTCTGTAGCTTGTATTTTAGCTACTCGAATTAACTCGTTCGGACTTTGACACTTAGCCTAGCTAAGCAGCTAACAGTCTCTTCAAGTAATACTTAATAATAAAAACAAAACAAAACAAAACAAAAAAAACAGATTTTGGAAATGAAATGTCTAAACACCACCAACTTACCAACAAGTGTTCTGACTAAAATTGCAGTACATACATTAATTACTGCGACGTTAAAAGCACATTTTCTATGTGAGGTGTAACGTTATCCTTAACAAACCGTTGAATTGTATGACATTACTTTCATAACTGTTTTCTCCAATTACCTTGACACTTTTATTTATGGTTCATTTTTTGTTGTACACGTTTTTTCTTTCTTTTTTGTAGCCTAATAAACAGCGACACCATCAATAACTTCTAGGCTACTGCTACTACTACTATTACTGCTACCACTACTACTATTACTACTACTACTACTACTAATAATAATAATAATATTACTACTTATTCTATTACCACTACTACTATTACTACTACTACTACTACTACTAATAATAATAATATTACTATTTCTTCTATTACTACTACTACTATTAATACGAATACTACTGCTATTACTACTACTATGGTTTGTGAGCATATATTTTAATTCAGAAACTGTGCTAAGTGCAGATAGCTAAACTAATGGGTTAAAAATGATGTCGTTACTGTAGTTTTACTTCATTACTTTATATTAAACAGGTTATGTAAGCTATTCTAGTATATAATATTCGAGTCCCATGTGCAGTATCAGGCTTTAGGCTACTAATACATGAATTAGTCAACAAATTGAAGAAATTGTTTTATTTGTCTGATTCGGCTATGTTTATATATTATATAGCCTACATAGGTCATTGTGTATGCTGTAAATTCAGTATAAGAATCTATACACCGTGTCAGTTGTGTTTAGTAGCATTAGTTAGCATTTGTTAGCATTAGTAGTCCTTGACGCTGATTACGGGAACTCGCCGTTCTTTGCGCGCGCTTATAAACCCCGCACGAGCCGAGCAGTCTCATTGGCTGAGTGTGAGCTCGAGGAGTCGCATCTCCAGCCGCTTTCCGCCGCTCACGGTTTTCCTCTCTACTACTTTGACCGAGACGCGACACACGGGCATGCTGGGCACCGGCGATTTTCGGTTAGTGTTTTTTTTTAACCAGCACATGGTCTCTGATGGGGTTATTATCGTGTCGTCTCGTGCTGTAATAGCGATAAGGAAGGCGTACAAAATATAGGACAGTTCTGTCAGTGTGTGTGGGTTTTTTTAAAATTATTATTCGTTTCTTGATTACGCCGTGTTTGGTATTCCTACCCGTTTATGTCATCCTTAGTACGACCGAATTCTTTCTGTCTGTCCTGAGCTTTATTAACCCCTGTAACTTTGCTGGTGTTTGCAGGGACGCTTCCCGCGGTGAAGGCGCGAGACTACGCGGCGAGACCGAGAGGAAGCGCTTATCTCTGCGAATCACACAGGTAAAGTCGAACACACTTACTCCCGTGACTCAGAATTGCTTCCTTTCCTAATCAATCCCCAGAGCGTTTACGGTGTTAAGATTCAGGACGTGCATGTCCAAGGTGCCTTTGGACTGGAATTACATCACTGTCGCCAGTTGGGTGTTGAGATAACTAATGGGAATGGTGCAGCTGCGTCATCGGCGTCCTAAGCCTGCCGTCGTGCGCGTTTGTGTACCTATGTGCATTCATACATAAAGGTCAGTCTATGTTAAGTCTTGACACCCCATAGAGGGTCATCATGTGGCTCATTTTGCATTATCACGTGCTGTGAAAAGCAAAAGGGAACGCAAATGAAACGATGAATCTTGACATCTGATTACTGTCTCAAACGATTACCTTTCAGCACCCTGGACAGAGACGATGCGCGCTCCCGCGATCCATGAGCCCGCAAACTTGACATCTGCTATGGTTGCAGGATTGGATGGATTGTAGTCTGACCATTGAAACCATGCCATAATGTAAAGTTTGTCCAGGCATTGCCAAGAAAGATTAAGAAACGACTTAATATCCAGGACAGTATTTCAGATTATATCTACTAGCGTGTGTAACCAGTTATTAAATATGAAAACTTTTTAGTCTGGGTTTTAATCTCACTGTGCAGAGCATGTTTAGTAGACCTGTAAATTCATACAATGTGTGTTAGCTTAACAGTTCAGTTCTTCTGCGTTGGCAAGCTTAGATTTAATGAACAGCTACCTTTAGTAGTACTGAGTGAATGAATGTAGTGTGTGTGTGTGTGTGTGTGTGTGTGTGTGTGTGTGTGTGAGAGAGAGAGAGAGAGAAAGAGAGTGCAGAGGTTGTATGCATTTGAATGGATCTCCCAGCACATCTCCTTAATAATTTATAGCAGTATGCTGTATTCAGCGCTTTAAAAATTGAGGTATTGAGCTCAGCCTCATGGCACAGATCGATCACTGTGATTGGCTATAATAATGTTGCTATCATCGGGATCTTTCCTGGTGCAAAGCTCTTGCTGGTTTATTATTCTCATGAGATTAGTTTTTCTGAACATCATAGACCACAGTTGAGAGACCACTGAAGCTGAACGTATGCACCTGATTAAACAAGAATGCACAATCGAATATCTCCTAACACTATATAACAACAGATTTGTATAATTAAAGGGAGGATATTGTTAAAATTGGCCTTTTTAAAAAAAAATTTTTAACCCTGTTTTGGTGGCATTCAAGCAGTATAGAGATGCACTAACAAAATTGAAATCTGTGCCTTGTACTTTTTTTTTCATTCATTTGTGAGAAGAAATATTTCACATTCAAAAATACAGACTTTATCTGCTACACGTGAGAAATACATTTGCACATATTCACAAAGTTGTCTGTGGTTGTGCCATCTTTGCAATCATACTACATTGCAAGTGAACTCAAGTTGAGTGAAGGTAGACAGTTTTGTAAGCTTACATTGGCTAATGAAATCAACACTAACTCAAAAAAGATGAGTGAAGTTAGCCTGTAGTAATGTGGGATTCCTGCAAAGTGAAAACCTTGGCAATGAGGAGGTTATTTCACTTCACTGGAGATAGAAATCAAGTGAAGAGGAGCTGCTTGTGTGACTTGACCGTATGCAGCCACAGATAATGTCGGATGTAACATCGTAAAGCTGTGAATGTCCCTAAATTAACCAGTTTACTTTTCTTGCTTGCGGCCCAACTTGCAACCTGATTGCTTGGGACAGAACTTGACGATACTCTGTGTGTTTCAAGAAAGTATATGTTTTTTTTATTTTATTTTATTTGAAATGTCGTGAACCAGTTAAAAAAAAAACTCTAGCAGCAGTCTTGTAGCCACTTCTCATAGAATCACATGTACAATGTGTGCTAGTGGTTCTGCAGGCACATGAGAATCTTTCTACTCAGGACTGGAACAGCAACACATTACCCAAACAGTGATTTAATTAAGATGTCTGCCTGTATTGATGTGCAAACTGCTTTATTCCTTAGCGAGCCTGCTTCTAGCTTGCTAATTTACTGGAGTAAACAAAGATTACATCATACACCTAAGTGTTGTTCAATTCTAGTATAAACTCACTGCTATTTTTGGCATCCTAACAGTTAAAGATGTAGCTCTTTTTCGTCCTTATATCCTGTTTCAGACATTACTCACGCAAGTATGAACGGTTATCTGCCTTAATATTATGAATGAACGTTAAGGACTACTGAGTTGGAGAGGATAAGACAGGCACTCTATAACACCTTAATAAAGATATCTTTCAAAGATGGTAAAAAAACCCAAAAAACCCATAAAGTACTTTTACATTTTATGGAACATTTGCTTTGTCTGAATGACTAGTTGTGTATTCAGTCTTACGTTTAAATGCCAAAGTCATGTTATGGGCTAAACTGTGTTTTTGAAGCATGAGAGTGTTTATCAAAATGCAAGTGCAAGCACATTGCCTTGTAAAATTTCAGTTAATAGCCTCTGAAATGCATTATAAAGGAAAGAGCAATGGTGTAGTGGTGTGGAAAAGCCCAAAACCTCGTTTGTGAGGTAGACAGGGAGACAAGTAGATGGGCAACTATAGAAAGAGAAAGAGAGAGAGACAGATATTAGATGTCAGGAATATGTTCTGCTTCCCCAGTTGCTTCCCCAGGGGAAGCATATGAGTGTGTAGAGTGCAGCCGAGCCCTATGCTGAAACAACTGACTGTGTCTTAATAAGCCAGCAGTGTAAGATCAGATCCACTGCACTCGCCTGCTACTGTACTCTGACAGCAAAATAGTTTATTCTGTAGGGCATGGCAGCCTTCTTTGCTTTTGTTTCCCACTCATACATTTGATGCAAATCCATCTCTTAAATACCCAGTTGTCTACATCTCCTGCAGTGATAATTATTTTAAATCAGCTGGTGAATGGCAGGCAGTTCACTGCGCATCAGTGTGTAACAATGGTTTTTTTGTTTTATCTGCTTATATTGTGTATTGTGAAGTACGTCAAAATATTGTATATGGTCCATAGCTATATAATCTACTGTATGTATGTATATCATGAATCCTATAATTTGGATTAATTCTGTGGTTAGCATATGTGGCGTTCTGTGAAAAGTTGGAATGATTGATTTTGAGCTACTGACAGTATGATGACATCGCTTGCCCTGCTTTTAAGCATATGACGAGACGTTAAAAAGTATCGTTGAATTTCGCAACTCAAAATTCCATGGTTATTCATTCAACATATAAATATAAGCAATTGGATGGTTATTGCCATAGTAATGAATGTTAATTATCATGCTGCATGACAGTCAAGTAAACATTTGGTTGTGGTTTATACTTTGTTCAACAGCGCTGTTGAGCGCCCTTGTCCTTACATGACCCTAAACCAAGAATTTGCTTTGTATTCGCCAGATATGTTCTTTCAGTAAAACAAAAGAAACAAATCAAACTATTAATATCTTTCAATATATGTGTGTCTGTTAAGCTAGTTAGTTTATTTAACTTTTTCAAATTGTTGTTAGTTATTATTTTTGTTGCTAAAATGGTTGGTCAAATTAAAACAAACTATGTTTTACTGTTTATAAACCTTATCGCTATACCCGTCAACTGCCATTATGCACATGACGAGATAGCGTTGAGTGTTACAGACTATGTCCTTTTATGATTATGAGCCCAAACCCTGAATTTGTTTGTATTCACCAGCTAATAAATGTGGTACTTTGCCTGAATACAATGCTTTTGTGTCAAAATTACTCTTCATCGCAGGTGACGATCAAAGTCAAGTTCAGACATGTCGCATACTGTATGCACACATTATTAGTCACATGTAGTGAATTCATCTACTCACTGCACATCTTGGGGTTCTTTTAGGAAAGACTGGTGCTTCTTGTCCATGTCTGATTTATGGTAATTACTTCATTATTTGGTTTTTCCAATAGCCAAAGAAATTCAGCGTTTATAGATTAGCCCATTTGTATCTTCCATTTACATTTACGGCATTTGGCAGACGCCCTTATCCAGAGCGACTTACAGAAGTGCTTTGAAGTCTCTAGCAATAAATAAATCCTGATACTGGTTCACTAGGTAGGGGACTAAGAGTACTATCAAGTCTTAAAAACCCTGTTGGGTAGGTAGTACAGTATGAAAAACACACAAGACAACACAATATTTCTTTTTTTAATAAAGTGTTAATTTAAGTACTTCACAACTTCATGAATACATTTAGTTCTATATTCCATACTGTACACATAGGCTCAAGTTCATAACTACTGATTCTTTGATTCCTTTCTTCTATGTAATATAACGTGTAGCATTAAATCTTAGGGTTCTGACTGAGGTATGCTTGGAGACCTATAGGAGCTCCATAAACAGATGGTTTCAATGACAAACCTTCCTCATTACACAAGACCTTCACCCTACATAAAGATCCTCATCTGTCATCTGACTTCTTCATGACTGCTAATGAAATTAATCTGAAGCCTGAGCAGCAGTATTAAAATTATAAGCCTTTAAATCACCATTTCATGTCCCTTCTTCATCACGTGACACTGGTGTCAGACCTCTTTGTCTTATGTACGTGGGTTTCTGTGACTTACAGATTGCTGATATG
Organism: Stegophilus panzeri; assembly: GCA_024331685.1. NCBI lineage: Eukaryota > Metazoa > Chordata > Actinopteri > Siluriformes > Trichomycteridae > Stegophilus > Stegophilus panzeri. The sequence goes on along the minus strand of JANDJT010000103.1, from coordinate 5,317,436 downwards.
CTGATTCCGTGTCACTTTTTCTGTATTACTGTCACTATTCCATAAATTATATCACTCTGGGATCCTGCTGCAGTTTCATTCAAGATGGGACTTGATGCTGAGTTGGATTGTAAAGTATGATCCTGCTGTCCAACTAAATATGAGAAGTTTTTACAAATATTAAAAATGTTGTGAATGTGAAAACTGGTTGATGAGAAGAATATGGAAGAGTGGAGCTTTTGCATGTATGACATTTGTAATAATGGTGCTGGCATGCTTCCATTGACTGAATATTCTTTTCAATATTTTAGTTGTCGTTTACTTTATCTTTTTGGTTTTCTGTATTACTTAGTGTAATTACCATTCGGTTTGCATGTTGTATTTTACCCTCCTCTGTTTAGACTGCTCCAGGACCTACAACTATAGTGCTGAATTCTGTCACACTGCCACTGCTGCCCATGTAAATTGATTTCCACTATTTCAATTAATGCCTGCCTTTACAGATACAACTCATTCTCCTGATTCAACATTTCCCCAGACCAAGCAATCGATAACACCAAAGCAACACAGCGCTGATCAGATACCATTGGACGATGTTCCTTGGAGCACAGTTATAGTTTTTAAATGCAAAGACACCAGCATCTGCTTGTAGTCAGAGGTGGTAGAAGTACACAAAGTCCTTCTCAAATTCTGCAAAAAGTTGTACAGTTTCAAATTTTTTAAAGTATGTTCACTTTGTATTAACATAAAATTAGCACTCTACGATAGCATTTTAATAGAACTGTGCACAAATTAGCTAGTTTACAACAGAAATACTAGCTAGCTTGTTAATAGCTCTGACAACTGAGTATCAAATAGAAAAATGTAGCTAACCCTAGAACATGATCATTGCCAATGTAACATATGACTGAGTAAACCAGTTGGAAATTTTGTGGTCTTGAAGGACTCCTGGATTGTGTTTACGAACATCTCTTCACAAAGGCAATCATGGCAGAATCAGCTGCCAACAATTCCACCAATTACTTATTCTCTAGGACTTTTATGCCAAAAATTATGAAGTTTGTAAAGAGGTCTTCCAAGATAGAGAAAACTGCATGTGTGAGATATTTAATAACCGATTAGTAAAAGGTGAGACATTTAGTAACTACAGCCGTATCATTTATTAGTTAGCCAGTTATAGCAATGCTCTTCAGTGTACCACCTACATTATATACGTAAACGGTATATAATGTTAGATAATTGCAGCTTATGATGCTTGTAAGCTATTTAGCTCGTTAACTCTGGTTGATGTGACTGGCTAAAATATACATGGGGAGCTCAATACAAAGCACAAGATCTTGCTCTTGTCCTAGGCACTAAGAGGTGACATGCCATAGTCCTCTGTTATTGCTAGCTTTACAACAGCAAACACATACACACTGTCAGTCTCTCTCTGTCTCCCTACCAACATGTTTTTATATGTTATACTCTCCGCTTGGGGACTGTAGGTGTTGACGTTCAATCAATGTCGGCGTGTTCAGGCACTGAGAGTGCTTCATAAAGACTTAGGGAGAAATCAGTTTCAGAGCAGAACTTGAGTGCATCTGGTTTCACATTTTCTTATGGTGATGGGCAAAGTCGTGGTTTTGATCAAATCTGGATATATATTCAGGAGGGCTGATGCATCCTGAATATATTACTACTGCAAAAACCAGCATGTATTCTTCTTCTTCTGCTTCTTGTACTACTACTTCTCCTTATTATTATTCTTCCAGATATTTACAGTGGGTAGTGCTTATGTGTTTCAACATTAAATGCATTGCTTTAGCTTTGATGTCTCCCCTTCTTATGCCTATATGGTGATATGCAGATGTCAGGGCTCACTAATGAAAGCAGCAATTAAACACAGCTTTCACATACATTTAGCTAATTTGGCTCAATACTGTCATAATCATACAATTGATGAAATGAAAACCCCAGGAAAATGGAAGTGGGGAAGACCGCTACGGAACTACATGGCCCAAATAAGCATCGACTTAAAAGAGGCCAGGGTGTCGCTGGAAGACACCCACGACAGAGACATATGGAGAAAATTGATTTGCTGTGGTAACCCCTGAACAAGGGAAAAGCCGAAATGAAAAGAGAGAGAGACTGTCATCATCATACAATTAGATAACAGTAGCATTCGCAGTATTCGATTAGGAATATGCGATTTTGAACCCAAAGTTTCTTTCATTTGCCAGTGATTTGCCTTAGCTAGAAATGTAGCTGTTGAAATAGTTAAAATTCATCATTTTAACGGGTTTCTACCCATTAAACATCATGATGAGCAGGTCAAGCCCCACACTTGGACATGCCTCTGATTCAGTGCTGTCATTCCAAGTTTCCTGGCCTAGTTTATTTCCAGATCAGGATGGCTTTATCTTCAGAAATTACCAATATTCTCTAGGGCTTTAGAATAAACAATGCTGTAACCCTGAGACATAAGTAAAATACGTCACAGATAGGGCCTGCTGAAAACTCTGCTGAGTCTGAGAGTGAGCACTGGTCCATCTGTGGCATCAGGCAGTAGACTTATTGTCTGCTTTATTTCCTCTTGGTACCTCACTTGGCACTAATTGGATGGATAGACTCTTACTTGGGTTAAATGATTTGTGGGTGATGCAGAAGGAAAACCTGAAAATGCGCCCTCATATGAAACGTTTATTATCCTTTGGGTGAAATGTACTTTTTGTGGTTTGCTTTTTAGGACGAAGGACACAAGTATCATCACTATTGCAACCACAGTGGTGCAGGACTGAAGATGGAGAGGTCAGAGCACTGTCTGTTTAATCATGTTTAACCTGCAACAAATGTTCAACAAATTCACAGCATGATCCTGATCAACACAGTTAGCTGTAGATGATTAGGAACATTGGATTCATGGATTTCTGTGTTTTTGTCAACTTCACATCCCTGCCCTTGCCCTGCCTCCTGTTTGTTGTTACAGAAACCAACATCAGCGGAGTGAGATAGAAGCAAATACCGCGCTACAACAAGAACAGCAGCTGCTAATGGAGAAGAAGGCCGTAATGTGAGTGTTTTTCCTGAAAGGGCAGTGCGGAGAAGGTTAGGTTGGTTCTGAGAGCCAGTGTGACACAACCAAACTGAAATAGAGCTTTTAATGCAACGTGCACCAGATCTGTACATCAAGCTATTCAATACATTTTTTTCAATTGACAATTTTTGTGTTAATCGGACACAAGGAATATTATACACCACGTATGAGTCCAAAACCAGGAACTGTTTGAATGACTTCAAACACATCAAACAGAATTACATCATTCTTCACTAGAAGTAGCAAAAAATTTACAGCAATATCAAGCATTACTCTAAAACTAATACTTTGTTAGTAGTATTGGTTTTACAGTTGTAATTGTGGTAACACTTTATTGGACGCTTACGTACAGCGAACCTTTTATAGCACATTTATAAGCATACTAACAGCACATTTTGTGAAGCTTTAAGATCTTCTATGAAGTACCCACTTCTCACCTTACCTTCTGGGAAGTGTCTTTACAGTATCCGTGCCCTGTATGAATCTGTAGTGTTCGGTGGTTCATCTGTATACTTTGAAGCACCCTTCTAATACAGCATTTCTTATTTAAGAAGTCTCTATGTGTACGTCAGCTGAACAACTGATTTTCATGCTCTCAAACTGAAGTGGTAATCATTTTGTCATGTATTAGACTCTGCCTCTATAACGTCTTCTATAATGTAATTTATTTATGAGTAGGAATGGAAAGAGTTCATGAATGTACTCTCAGTAAAAACAAACTAAAGTTATACAACATAAATCCTGTCACCTCATCTAATATCCTTGATCTAAACCATTAATAAATAATCCAACATTGCTTTATAGAAGAATTATGTAGCTGTTCTTAAAATAAAGTGTTACCTCTCAGTAGAACAGTGTTTTTCATCTACTTCTTCTTCTTCTTCTTCTTCTTCTTTCTCTTCTTGCCCTTTTTAAAACATACCTCCTATTCATGTTGAATTGTTATAGCTGCTGTTTTTTTGGAATAATTGGCTGGCTCATGTTTCTCTGGTTGTCACCCCTATTGATCGCAGTTAATGTAATTTAGATGTGACTGGGTTTCAGTAGTCAGATTAGGGTTCACTGCTAGGTGATGCCAGTTCAAAGCCACTCTGCTGCCACGATACATGGCCGTTTATGTGACTGTGGACAGAAATATGTTTATTTCTGTTAATAAGTCAGTGTAAACAGCTTAGAAATTGTCATAACAACCATATTCTAACTTTCTGATGGAATGCTCTTTTAAATTTGTTATAGAGGGTTTATGTCATGTAGTCTTAAAACATTAACATGAACATTTGCATATAAGAAAAAAAAAATCATATATCACATTGACTGTCATTGTCTGGTTATCACGTTCATAAACAGAAAGAAATATTTCCTGAACAAGGCATATATTGATATGGGTATCAGTTTAAAATATTGTACATAGAGCCTGGTGAATCTATTTCCATTTAAAAAAAGAAAAGAAAAAAAAAAAAAAAGAAAGCAAGCCAGTTCCAGTTTTAATGGAAATGAATTGCATCCATAAATTTATTTATTTATTTATTTTTTTCCCTTCATTTTTTCCAGCAAATCTGATCCTGTCCCTTGCTTCTGTTTCTATAGTGTAATGTATAGTGTAATGAAGAATCAAAGGACATTTTCCCAGCAATATTCTTACACAGAATGGCTTATTTTCCCTCAAATGACCCCATTCAGGTCTCAGCACCATAATTGAATTTTGCCTAGTGGTGACAATTTGCTGCAGTCTAATAAGAATTAGTTTTCTAAGCTTTCATTAGGTCAGTAGAGTGAGGGTAAAAAGCATCTGGTTTGATTTCTTTGTTTCTCAGCATAGTGTTTATAAAGCCCACGTATACTGTAATTTATATTTATATATTGAAACTAAATTGATGTATCTTAAAGCACATTCATGACATTCATCCATAAACAGTATCTGAAAAGTAACTGTTTATTGTATAATCATGACCTATGATGGTTTAATTTCACAGAATTCAGAGGGCTTGGCGTACTTTGTTGGAGCGCAAACAAGGCTGGCAGGAGGAGACGAAGAACCTCATAAATCATTTTGAGATGGTGTCACAGGAAGACGCCCTTCCCACTAACCTTCCCCCTGGAGAGCTGGGTCAAAATCTCACTCTGGTAGGCAACCTTAATAGAGAGAGAGAGAGAGAGAGAGAGAGAGAGAGAGAGAGAGAGAGAGCGAGCGAGAGCGTGCATGTGTCAATGAGAGATTCATCTTGCAGACTTGGACTGGGGGATGAAGATGTTGAGCTGAGTGTTTGTTGGCATGATGCCCAGATCTGTAATTAGCAGCTAATTAGATTAATTTGCTAAGTAGGTTGATTGATTAATGAAGTAGTCTGAGGAGTGCAGCATCCTTGTTCCGTCTGTCCTTAGGGCCCACTGTGAATTAAGCACCGCTCACTGACCCACACGCACACACACACTAACATACAGCAAGACTTACAGTATATATTAACTGAGGTCAGAGTTTGTAGTTTTCTGTCTTCTTCTTCTCAAATGAAGATGGTGTGCAGGATTGTGAGCAGCATTAGTTCATTTCTGTGGAGGTGTAAGTGGCATCTTGCTTTTATTTCTCACATTACCTCCATCCTGCTCTTCCCAGAGGCATGGTTACTCTCTGAAAGCTGCAGATCAATGAAGAAAAGATGGAAAGGGGTTCATTGAGTGCTGAATATATTATTTGAATATTCTGCATGTTCTCTAAGCTTTTTATGAACTGAATGAAATCAAGTTGAACCTTCAGAGTGAGGGCAGCCAAAGTATTGTCCTTTGCTCTATTATTTGTGTGCATTTCCTTTATATGAATGCAGTAATTACACATTATGCTGAGAGGCTTTTAACTTCCTCCTGGTATCATAACTCTGTCCTAGTTTGGTATAAGAAATAGGCACACCAGAACCAATAACATTGCTAGCAAAGAATGAAGTCAAATGGGCATGGATTTGCATGATATGTGGAACTGCATAATGCTAAATGTTGACTTACAATCTTTCATATATTACTAGCTGAGTATTAGCCTAAGACTTTATGCTATTATTGTTTTGAGTGCACCCATTTATGTAATATAAGTGTTTACATTTCAGAAAGCTAAGTAGATGGCGGGAATGTGCATTACTGAAGTCATTGCTTGAGAGGAAAGAGCTATCTGCCCTCTTCCACATATATATGAGCTCACAGTGTCACTGTGATTGACAGGGGAGAGAGAGCATGGCATCCCTCATGGACAATTTTGCTTTCTTGGATTCCCAGCCACAGCAACGTCATCCTGGCATTGTCAGGATTCAATCTTGCAGTCTTCCGACAGAGTTGCCTTACTTGCTTAATTGTAGTTTGTCAAATAACCCAATTTAGCAAGCTAACATGGCTCACTAACTTGGCTAATGATCCCTTCAGCTAACACTAGGTAATTCATGCACAAGCTCATGTCAGTGACTTTGCTCAAGTAATGTTGCAACTTTTAAAGCAATGAAATAAAACTGATATTGACACATTTATCACCACAACACTTAAATTTAAGTGTTAAGGCTATTTGCATCACAAATGTGGCCTGTTTAGGTGTTTTTAATTTTTCATTGTTTGGAAATGTATTTACTTTATGTCCACAGACAATTATTCATTTTACCGTGCAAAGAGGAAGCACCAGTGTGGGAGCAAATGGCCTCATGTAAAATGTACAACGTGACTTTCTAGGTCAATCTAGCTGTTTAATATGTACATGAGATATGGCCTTCAGTTGTGAAATTTTGTCACACTTCAATTTTGATCATTTGTTCTCACTTGTACACCCTTGACTGGTGCGCCAATCTTGAAGTTTGAAGTTTAGTACAAAGAACAGTGCTGTAAGATGGAGAATGTGTAATATGTTGTAACCCTCTCTAGGAAAAGTGGAACAACCCGATGATGCCCAAAGGTCCTCATGCATATTTATGAAATGTGAGACCACAGCGAGCATGTACGAAGTATTGCATATTCATCAGTTCAGCTATGTAGCTCAGCATTGTAATGAAATCCAGCCATGCTTGCTTGGAAGCCTGCACAGCAGGATGGGTCTAATGACTGATACTTTGAAGCTGGTGGTAGTTACGGTTCAAGACATGCCACGCTTGAAAATCACATGAAATCACTAGGGTAATAGTGGGTTCCTTTTGTGGAACGGCTTCCTCCATTAGGACTTGTACTGTATATTGGACGTGAGATGGCATTCTTTTCTAAATGGTTCATTGGATTGGCCATTGTATCCTCTATAGGGTGGATGTTTTTCTGAAGTATTGGGAAATTTGAGAATGAGGTGATATTTCATGTAACCCTTACGCCTCAAAATTGTCTGTTGAATTTATTTTTTCTTTATTGCTAAAGATGGATCAACACTAAAAATATTTTTTGCAATATAAAACTTAATATGCATGGCTCAATTAACAATTAATGAAGTGTTAACAATGACTGATTAACCTTCTTCTTGGCTTGGCTTAATGAACAAGTATCAGGAAAGGGGTTGTCCCCATCACCTGCAGGCTCGCTGGTGGTTGACAAAGCCTATATGGGACAGGTAGGCTTGGCTGCAGTGGCTGCAGATGAAGGTTTGGTTGAAGTTATGTGCTGTGATTTCCTTAAGGCTGGCTCTGCGAGTGTTCTTGAAGTAGGATACAGCACGGTGCTGTATCCTCTTGAAGTAGGATACAGCACGGTAGGATACAGCACGGTGTTCTTGAAGTAGGATACAGCACGGTGTGTTGCCAGCCCTCACAGTCAGCGGCTAAGGCGGATCGATTTGTCAAGTGTTGAGGGATGCTTCGAGAAGGTCTTTGAATCTCTTCTGGGGAGACCCTCTATTGTGGTGTCCAGAAGACTTAATATATAAAATGTCACATTCCTTCCATCTCTTATCTACACTTTCTCCTGTGAATACACACTTGCTCTCATCATGATCCATCCATCTGTCCATTTTCTGGACTTCTTATCCTACACAGGGTCGCGAGGCACCTGAAGCCTGTCCCAGTAGACACCCTGGACGGGGTGCCAACCTGTTACAAAAGAAGGGCAGAATCGCACACACATTCACATACTACGGACAATTTAGAGATGCCAATCAGTCTACAGTGGCTGTCTTTGGACTTGGGGAGGAAACTGGAGTACCCGGAGGAAACCCCCGAAGCATGGGGGAGAACATGCAAGCTCCGTGCACTCAGGGTGGAGAAGGGAATCGAAGCCCCAATCCCGGGGGTGCGGGGCAAACATGCTAACTGTATATTTTCTTTCAGTCCCATCCTTCTTTCAGGACTAAAATCTGTCTACCAACATTCATAGCTGATAAACAGTCCAGACCAAAATGCTTTCTTTCAGCTCTAGTGTACATTAAACATACAAACATACATACAACCTACAAGCTAGAAAGCAGGATTGTGTTTATTCTGAGATCTGTCATCACCCAGTGACTGCTTCTTCACCCCTGGCCCTTGTCATAACTCTTATCCCTTGCTTCTTGTCTTGCTGTTGATGCTGAAAGATGGTGGGATTTATGATTTTCAGGTGATTGAGTATTAAAAAAATATGTATAAAATGTACATTGAGTGCTTTATTTATTGGGGCCAGCTATGCACTCTAGGCCCAACTGTCTCTGTCTGGGCATATTTCATAACCTTTACGTCTCAGTGAATGTAGGCTAACTGTGTGACCCATTAGTGTGTGAGTGTGTGTGTGTGTGTGTGTGTGTGTGTGTGTGTGTGTTTGTGTGTGTGTGTGTTTGGGAGTATACCTACACACACTTAGCCCATAAAGGAATGTGCCCAAATTAGCCATTGATTTTTTGTGAGATGGGAGAGGTCGAGATTTATTGCAGGTGTCTGAGACTGAAGAGAGGACTCATATTTCACACAGAGAGAGAGAGAGAGAGAGAGAGAGAGAGGAATGAAGTGATGAGAAACAGCAGAGAGACTTGTAGAAGGCAGCCAATCATTTAGAGTTCATTAGTTTAATCATATTTAATGAGGTTAGTCTAACTCCTCTGCTGGATGTGGTCTGGTTCCGTTTCTTCTTCAGCTTCAGGTCAGCCTGAAGTGGGCAAATAGTTTTATAAATACAAATACACATACACAACACATACATCCCTGTAAAATCAATAAGCAAGTCTATGTTTTGCGTTCATATTCACACTGTATTGAACACCGTACTTCATGTTTGTCCTTATTTACAATATCAAACAGACTAAATGATGAGCAAGGAAAACAGTGATCACTGGTCAAGAAGTATAAGGCAGCGGGTTCTTTGCACTGGTGTCGGGTTTATTTAAAGTTCTGGGTTTTGTTTGTGATTGACCTCATTCGTAGTTCTCTTGCTGCACATCACTTATAAGTAAAGCGTGTGGGTGTATTGTTGTAGCTCAGATCAAGTAGAATGGTTGGATTTTGTGCATGCGTGCAGGTACACGTGTGTGTGCATGCATGAGTATACTGGAAGCTGAATGTTACCGGAGTTATGGAATATCTGAGATTGGTTGCATTAATACTACCAGCACTCTCACGCACATTATTTGCATACTTGTAAATCTGACAGGAACTCAAACAGACACCATAATTTGGACCGGGTAAACCCCACCCCCCCCCCCCCCCCACACACACACACACACACACACACACACACACACACACACACATTATACATCTGAGCAGTTGTACAAAAGAAATGTACAAAAATATATATATAATACAATTTTATACTCAAATATCACATATATACATGCATATATGCATATCACATATCCTTTCTATCATAAGCTTCACCTTTCTTATCTCTCTCCTCTCTGTCCATTCTTCTTCTTGTCTGAACACTACACTCTTGGGAATGTATAGAGCCAGATGAGGGCTTCATTCTTAACTCTAACGGTTAGTCTCTCGCTCTCCCTCTCTCCCTCTATGCTCTCTGTGTGGCCAGTGAAGTAAATCACATCTAATGAGCTCCCTGGAGGGATGGGATGATGATATTTTCTTTGTCTTTAACCCCCACTGAAAGCAGAGGGTGAGAAAAGGAATGAATGAGAGTCATCATA
>JANDJT010000103.1:5277068-5304583 GCA_024331685.1 Stegophilus panzeri | reverse complement strand
TTGTGTTTACTTCGAGTATGACCTTAATCAGATTAAGGTAATTAAAAATTGCTGTTTACATGCTAGTTTCTTAATCAGAGTGTTGTCTTAATCGGGTTAGTATTGGATTATTGTTGCCCATGTAAACGCACTGAATAATACATTTTATCGCCTTACCTTCGTATTTGTGCAGATAACTCTCGGAAAAGAACTTGTAGCCTTTGTCGAGTTTTGTTTTAACAGTTGATGAATTCATTTGGACCAGGCGATCAACGTCTCCAATCGTAAAGGTCGGCAAATCTTTTAGGGACTGTGACAACACATACACCTCGGCGGCGGCCATAGTTGTGTTTACCCAGCTACGTTGAATTCCGCTTCACGAATGCGGAAGTGTGAAAAGGGTCCATTGTAGATATTGGCATATTGGCTAACACATGCAGACACACTGGAAAACCCCATTTCTGAGATAATGAATACCAATTGTTCCATCCTTATGTGCCCATTTTTATCATGCATGTGTGTGTGTGTGTGTGTGTGTGTGTGTGTGTGTGCGTGTGCACGTTTGTGATAATCCATGTCTGAGTTAACCCCCAGTGAAGGCATTTTTTAAAATTAAAATTTAATATTTAATCACTATTAAGATTTAGTATTCAAATGAATTTGAATATTAATGAGGCCATAATGTTACAGTGCCATAGACAGAGCAAGCATTAGTCGTAGCATCATACTAGCAAGGTGAAAAATATCAAGATCGTGATTTTGTGACTTTATTCCAACATTGATTATTCTAAATATTATTGTATTCAAAGAATAATGTTTTCTTGTCACAAAACATAGTCTGGTATTTTCATTTTTAAAAAGCTTTAACAGCACACATTTATGACAATTCTCAAATAGCATCATGTGAAAATAAATGTCATGCTTTTATTCAGAGCTCTTTTACCACATCCATTGATGCAAAGTTCATTTAGCAACTAAATTGTCAAATATGTGTTACAATAGAAGTTATGTTCATAGGTGACTAAAAGTAGGACATGCTAATTAGCTCACGGTTTTGCCTTACTTAGCATTTTCCTTTGGTCTAAGTGTAGGATATAACTAGATATTTAACTAGCTAAAAAGAATACAACAAGCTCAGCATTTTACATTGTTTTTTTTTCCTTCTCTCTCTCTCCATTTTGTTGTCCTTTAGTGCAAGTAGCATGGAGACTGCCAAAGATGAGAATGTGATACAGTGTACAGCCACGGTCTGTCATCTTCTCATGGTTAACTAGTGATCACCAAAACTTAATGCAATAAATGCCCCACAATATGAGTGAAAAGTCCTATTCTCCAAACACTCAGGGCTAAAAGATAGCCAGCCCTGATAGCCAGTAGGATTGGTATCAGATTCAGGTATCAGGATCAAAATTGATCTGTTTGAGGCTCAAAGGAACAATTGTGGTGTCTGCTACACTTGTTTTCTATCTGCTGTATGTACTTGTGTGAGAGAGAATCTGTTAAAGGACAGTATTGGACAGGGTGTTGAATTAGTAGTGTGTCCTGCTATTAAGAGTGAAAGATGGTGAAACTCCAGGCTGTTCTGTTCCCAACTTTGCTCATTTTTCTTATATATACTCTCTTACACCTTCTCTGGCCTCTGCTATGGAATTCCCGGAATGACAGTAGTCATTTCAGTGATAAGCTAACTAACGAGTAAAAACAAAACTGAATACAAAAGTAATATTGTTTTAGAAATAATTGAGTGAGTTTAAATATTTTACCATTACTTCCTAAAAGCTCAGACAATAAACTACTTTTTAAAAAATTACCAAAAACAATTTCTCCTCTCATAATTAACTTTTTATTGTTCACTGACATCACCAAATTGTTTCTTCGTTTGTGATGCTGTTCAAGGCTTTTACTACAGCCTTTTTCAGCTGTTGTTTGTTTCGTGGGGTTTCTACCTTCAGTCTCCTCTACAGGAGGTGAAATGCTGCTGAATTGGGTTAAGGTCTGGTGATTGGTTTGGCCAGTTTAAAACCTTCCACCTCCCCCATTGATGAAGTCCTTTGTTGTGTTGGCAGTGTGTTTTGGATCATTGTCTTGCTGCATGATAAAGTTCCTCCTAATGAATTTGGATGCATTTCTCTGTAAGTTGGCAGACAAAATTCCTGTAGGTGCAATTCCTGTTCCATGCAAGCCCAACCATGACACTACCAGCACTATGTTTCACAGATGAGCTTATATGTTTTGGGTCACGAACAGATCCTTTCTTTCTCCACACTTTGGCCTTCCATTAGTTTGATAGAGGTTAATCTTGGTTCCAGAGCTTTTGTAGCTCATCTCTATATTTCTTTGCAAATTCCTATCTAGCTTTTCGATTCATACTGCTGATGAGTAGTTTGCATCTTGTGGTCTGGACTCTATAGTCATCAGCTGCTGTCGTTTTCCTTGGCCAACCCATTTGGTGTCTGTTGCTCAGTACAATAGTGGTTTCTTTCTTTTTCAGGATATTCCAAACTGTTGTATTGGGTATGCCCAATGCTTGTGCAATGCCTCTGATAGAGTTTCCCTCTTTTCTCAGCTTCCAAATGGCCTGCTTTTCTCCCGCAGACAGCTCTCTGATCTTCATGTTGGTTTATCCTTTTTAAGAACAAATGCAGATGCTTCCCAAGTGAAACTGAAAGCTAAAACCAAGAGTAGATGTTCAGAGCTATTTATTGTTTAAATAAGCAATCTAACAGGACACAAGAAACACCGGTCAGTCAAATGCTCCAATATTTTGGTCACCTACAAATTGGGTGGTGTGATACAAAATGTGCTATGTTCTATGTCATTTAACACATCTATATATAAATACCAGGGAATAAAAGCTGAGATTCTAAACTTTCTTCTCATCTTCATCTTTTGATCTCAAACCCAAATGTCTTCAGTCTACAGCAAAAACAAATGAATTGGCCTTACTGTTCCAATAGTTTCAGAGGGGAATGCATTTCCTATCATTTCTCATTTTCCCTCTCAGCATTTTACTCTCACCTGTTCAGGCTCTGCCCTGATTGTCTTTGGCATGTTTCCTCTATTTTAGTTCAGGCCCTGATAGCCTTTTCTCTAATGGTGTGCTAATGTGGTGATTAGGCAGCAGATAAGAGGCCTTATTTCTTTTAATGGTAGATAGCAGGGCATTCCGACAAATTGGTTGAAATAGACAGAGACTGTTTCATGACTCTCTTTGGACATTACTTGTTATTATATGACAAACCTAAGTGTTGCTACGAATAATGTGTTTTACAGGCTCAAACTGAATTTAAAGCCAAATTGGCTCGAAATTCTGCTCATTTATCCTAACAAATGGTAGACACACTGCCTTTCCTTCCACACATTATCTCATGTTAGACATTCCAGAATTAGAAACACACCTGCTCACATCTCACATCTTTCTCATCTACACTCTTTTATATACTCAACCTTCACGTTCCTTTCTCTCCTTATAGTTGCCACATACCTTTCCGTTGCCCTCCTTTTTCATTTTGTCTTACTTAGCCTGCACCTGTAGTGTGATCACAGGTAAGATTACGGTAGTGAATTTAATGAGCAACTAGGAATTTTTACAAGCCTTGGTTGACTGCAAAGTGTGCTGCATTAAAAATATTTATATGCCTTTCCACCTAACAGAGCTCACACCCTCTGATGAAGCTGTATATGGGGTTCTGCCTTGATTGCTTTGACTTAAAGTAAGAGTTTGGAAAAGTCATTATCTTGATTCTAAATAAAAAGTCTAAGTAGTTACCTAATTATATTTTGGGTCTATGCATTTTGGAAAATGATTATAAAGATGACATACGTAAACTCTATCTATAAGTCATGTATGATGGGTCCTTTAAAGGTCTTTCTTGCTTTCCAGTGGAGATTTCTGCTGAATAAGCTTTGTGAGGTTGTCAGTATATTCAGCAGTGTGAGTTCTGTTCTTTTGGGTCTTTGTTTCCATCTGAATCAATATCTACTTTCAAATACGCTGGAAGAAACTCAATCCAAGCTGGCTTACTTTCCACTGCAGTCTTTTGCTTCACTGCTTAAATCTTAGACTGCAAAAAAAAAAAAAAAAAAAACAACCTAGTGGCCTCTCAGGCCTCCAGCAGCATGGACATCTTATTTAACATTTATTGTGGCATTAAAGCAGAGTAATAGTGACAGGTATACTACACCCTATTTATGCCTTAATCAGTTTTCAGACTTTCCTCCATTTTTCCCATCCACTTGTCTTCCACAGTGGCACTTGATTGTATTGAACGCTTTAGGCTGTGTATCAGCTGAAGAGTTTTCCAACCCAGTGTTTTGTAATTGGTGGCTACATGGATCCCATGAACTGCTCTGACTGCTTTTTATCCTGTTCAACAATTCTCCTAAACATGGAAAATATCTTGTAATGCTCCAGTAAATAAATCATTCCTTGAAAGCTTATAAACATGTTATTTGTGCCTGTACTTATCATAATGCTTTACAGTGTGATGCACTACTGTTATGAGTCATAACGATGTTCATAGTTATAAAGCATTGCCCTAATGAAAAAACTATGAATAACACACATTTACTTAGAAATATCAGAAGAGTGTATTCCTCTACACTGCCAGGTTGGATTTCTGTGACTGTGTTCTGTGAAATTCAACAGCTTAATCTCTAAAGGAGGTGCACACATTTATTTATGAGATAAAAAAACAAATGACAGATACACTGTTTGGCCAAAAGTATGTGAGCACCTGAGTATTGAACATCCCATTCCGAAACCATGGATGTTAATATTGCATTCGTGTTAATTTGCTGCTATAACAACCTCCACTCTTCTGGGAAGGCTTTGTACTGAATTTTGGAATATGGCTGTGGGAATTTGCTCATTTAGCCACAAGAGCGCAACAGGTTGGGCACTAATGCCGTACGAGAAGGCCTGGTGTGCAGCCGTCATTCCAGTTCATCCCAGAGGCGTTCAGTGGGGTTGAGGTCAAGGCTCTGTGCAGGCCACTCGAGTGCTTCCACACCAAACTTGGCATACCGTGTCTTCAGGAGTCTCACACTGAACACAAGGGCATTGTCATGCTGGAACAGGTTTCATCCCTTTAGTTCCAGTGAAGGAAAATCTTAATTCTGTAGCATACAAAGACCTCCTAACATTTCCGTGCTTCCAACTTTGTTTGGGGAAGACCCACATATGGGTGTAAGGGTCAGTTGTCCACATACTTTTCGCTTTGTAGTGTATGTCTACACTATACATGTCTGTTATGGCTATAAGCTACAATAATTCATATAGAAAATCTTATATTTGTTTGTAGTCAATGATGAAACTGCATTTTATTTTCTGCTTATGCACTGTAGAAACTAATCAATGTTTTCAAACAGGAATTGGCATGGTACAAGGAATATCTTTACACTGTATAAAGATTGGGCTTTATTTATATTATTTATTTATATAATTTATATTCCAGTGATATCTTCTGATGTTTATTCCAGTTTTGTCTTCAATTTTACTCGCCCCTAAGGCTCTGTTAAAGCAATTTTAGGCTTAGGTGTATATCTAACCAAGACTGAATGTGAACTTCAGCTCTGCTTTTCTGTCTCTTCCACAAATCCAGAGCCAATCACTGTCATGCTCTCAGCAGACTGACATCAATCCTACAGGAACCAGAAGAGAAGTTGTCTAACAAACCTGAGCTACTATCATGACAGAGCTATAAGTGAGGGATTTAAGAGGGACCTTTCTTGGTTTCTTAATTGTACAGTCCAACCTTGGATCAGGGCTGTGGAGGTTAGATTGGAATTTATAGCCATGCGGAGATAGGCCTGGAACAGAGAGAGAGCGAGAGGGAATTTAAACTTCATGTGGTGTAAATCCACAACACAGCTATCTTGCCGAGAGGATAAAATCACCATTATCTCCCTGCAGAATTCTTTGAGTGAGAGAGATCCTGTTTGTTTGCCATGAAACTAGAGATACTGTGTTAGACTACCTAGTTAGTTGTAATCAGTGTGGACCACTGCTTTCTGCCATCAAACTGACATGTAATTTTGTTTTGCCCTGCTGCTGGGTGAATTGCTCACTTGGTACATATCAGTTTTTGTGTGTCATCATTGTTTGGGAGAAACAGTGATGATTTAACTACACACATAGAGTTGTTAGTCTCGGGTAGGTCACATTACAGCCGCAACCACGGATGTGTTTTATCAGCTTTTGTCAATATGAATAGCTTTAAACTGAAAGAAGAAGCTTAATGATTTAATGCATACAGTCTGAATCTGCTAACAGTACTTTCAATCCAAAATATTCCTACTGAACTATTTTATGGCAATAGAGCATGCAACTCACTTTTGCAAATAATCTGGAAAGAGTACGTGAGATTATATACATTTTAAAAACAGTAATGGATTACATCTAAAAGATCAACCTAGGCTACATGTAGGTACGTCAGCGTAAGCAGCATTAGCTTCCTAGATAGGTATTTAGTAAGCATATTGTAGCAAAGCCTTTTCGTGATGCTCTGTCAAATTCCTATCTGTTCTTTTACCACCTGTCTGTCAGGTGGAGTGGTGTGGAGAACTATGCAAATCCATTGCATTGCATTATTACTGTATTTAAAACACACGCACACACACACACATGCACACAGTTTGGATGGAATGTTTAAGAGACAAGTGTTAAAGCAATTCTTCTGTCTCAGGTCACAGTGGAGTTAACCAGCTGGAGGCGGTGTGATGGAAAGCACACCCGCTGTTTATACTTCCACACAGGATGAATTTCATGAATACAGAAATGTAATAATGATTTGTCTATTGTGATGCTGTAAAATCCAGCCGAATTGAAGTGAAAGGCATAACGACAGCGTGAGGAGAGAGAGTTTGTTGAATTCCTAAGCAGAGGTACATATGTGTGTTCGATCCTAAAAATTTTTCATATTGACTTTTGCACTCAGTGCTTAGTAGATCTCTCTCTCTCTCTCTCTCTCTCTCTCTCGCTCTCTCTCTCCCCACTACATGAAAGCAGTTGTTTTCCTGGTGCACAGGTTATGACGTGTACTTGGATGTGAAGGTCAGATGAGCTATGTGTGATTAATTATTTACATGCACATATATGTCACCTTTACACTCGTATACAGGTTTCATATACCGTAGACTGAGGGTTGCAAACAGTAGCCTACACACAAAATCTGGCCTGTCTAACCCATTATATGGCTCACCAATTAAACAAAAATGCTTGCTTGTAATATTATGAGACCATTTTACAATTTAGGGAAACTTTTTAAAACAGCTTCTTTAGTTTTTTACTACTACTTTTCAATTGGGCTATTTTTGTCACATCGAACAAAGAAATTCAACACATTAAACAGGACTATTGCAACATTGCCAATTTTACAAGTGTGATAACACTCTCATAAATAAAATACAGTTTAGTGCCAGCTTAATGTCTCCATACTATTTACTTATTCTGGCACAAGGTAAGAATGTCACGTAATGGAGGCACAGACAGAAGCACGTGCAGGTATGATGGTTTAATAGAATACAACAATCCAAAGGAGCAGGCAGAAATCAGTAAACGAAAACAGGCAGAGGTCAATCGATCAAGGCAAACAGTCCAAAACAGGCAAGGCAGATGTACAAAGTCCAGGACACAAACGAGGTCAGAACCAGAATAAACAAACACGATATAAAGCCTGGATAACGACAGGGACAAGGCAACTGAGCGTTTACTTCGCAATCTGCTGTGTGTGTCTCTTAAAAGGAGTATGTGGGTGTACGTGTGATTGAGAACAGGTGTCTCTAATTAGAACTCCGGGGAAGGTGAACGTGCGTGCGGGAAGTCTAGTCGTCTTTGGCCATGGTTGTAGTTGGTGGTGCATTCTGGGAAATGGAGTCACTGGCCTGCGATGACATGATAAAGAACTTCATTTATTTACAATTGATCTTTGTTACTGAAATTGCATTCCCTTTTAGTCCCCAACCTCTGTGGTTGACTATTTCATAGTAGCATGTAAACCATAGTTTGTGCTTGATGCAGTATGCATGAAGAGCTAGAGCCGTAGTAAATTAAAAAAAAATTTACATCCAATTTCATTTTGTTGCTGCACATCGTGATGTAGATTCGTCATCCCATACTGTGACGATATCGGAGAGAATGCAGTGGTAACTATAGCTAGTGCTAGTGGTTTTGTTTTTGTTTTGTTTTGTTTTGTTTTTTTACTGACAAATGATAGTAAGAAAATATAAAATCTCCAATATGAGTGCAATTTAATGATTCTTTCAATCAATGCCAAAACACATGGCCGATGAAGCCACCCAGCTACTCATCTTAACCTTCATTCTATACAAATTCCATTCCCAATGTACAACACTTTACTTGCATGTCGATTGAGGAACTTGCGGTTGCATTTACGAATACATAAATTGCTCCAGTCTTTTCTTGATTTAATGACTATGATATCTAAAATGTTGAGCCACTGAGATCAATACTGTGCATAAAAATGGATGACAAACTTGTTTATTACATTTCCAGTCCTGTTTAGTGCACAACAACACATTCTGATGCATTTGGATAAAGAGATTTTTCTTAGTATTAGTATTTGTATTGTATTTTCAGGGAAACCACTGCATCTTGCTTGCTAGCAAAGATGTCTATTATCTACAATAAAATACTTTACCTAATGTTGTCTAGCTTGCTGGAGAGCACAACTGTGTTTATATAGCTGGCTAGCTAAGATAATGTTGCTGAACTATTTTATTGTGTTATCAAAAGCAGAATTTAAGCTAAGCACTATGTTGAGTCAAAGAAAAGGAAAGAAACATTAGTGGTCTTGCCATGTGATCAAGTTGATCAGTATGATGGGCTGATTTAAAAAACAAACAAACAAAAAAACCCAAAAATGCTCCACCAGTGATAGATCCAGACCACTCCTGTCAGTCAGCAAAATCAGGATGTACTTGTCTTTCTCAATGACTTCTATTATTTGGAGTATGCTGCAATTTCTGTTTTTCTTAGTCAGTGCATTTTGAAAAAAACATCTCCAGGTGTGTCAGTGTGTGAGTACAATTTTCAATTTTCTAATCAGTAGAACACAGAAGAAAGGGTATCTATCAAGGAAAAGATTGAGCGTGATGGAGTGAGCTGCTGGGAAGTGAAGCAGGCCAAAGAGAAGTTCTTGCTCTCTCTCTTCTCTCATTTTCTCTCAGATACACATTCTTGCTCGAACACTCTTTTTTCTCTCCCCCTTCATCTCTCATTTTAAGGCTATGTCTGATCTAAATTCAGATTTGACAGCCTTTTGTCAATCGCCTTTCATCTCTCTCTCTCTCTCTCTCTCTCTCTCTCTCTCTCTCTCAATCTAATTGAAAGTACTTTATTGGAATGAAACAATGATACATTTGTGTTTCATGTTACAGAGAATGGGCCATATTTACATAGATCTTCAGACCTCAGGCGTAACTGTGGACATGGCTGAGTGGGAGTATTGTGGACGGATCTTGTTTGCTGAAAACAGACGCGTGTCTCAGTTATGTGCAATTCTGAAACGAAGTGGATTTTTCTTGTGCGATATCGGCTCGAGCGAGGGGCAGTATTAAGTCTAGATCCACTGTCTGAATGATTGTTGTAATTACAATAATTAATTACAATAGTTAATTCATTAATTAATTGGGTGGAGGCACACTGTGGCTTAGTGGTTAGCGGGTTTGCCTAGCACCTCCAGGGCTGAGGGTTCGATTCCTGCCACAGCCCTGTGCGTGTGGAGTTTGCATGTTCTCCCCGTGCATCGGGTGTTCTCTGGGTACCCCAATCCAAAGACATGCGTTGTAGGCTGATTGGCATGTCCAAAAGTGTCTGTACTGTATAAATCGGTGTGTGAATGTGTGTGTGATTGTGCCCTGCGATGGATTGGCACCCTATCCAGGGTGTCCCCTGTCTTGTACCCCATGCTCCCTGGGATAGGCTTCAGGTTCCACGTGACCCAGTAAGGATAAGCGGTACAGAAAGTGGATGGAATTAATTAATTAAGACGAATGCTTGACCAGCTTACTTTTTAATCTATGGGCATGTTTTCTTTACTGGTGAACACACTGAAATAAAAACATATTTGATTAATTTAACAAATCAAAATAGCAAATTAAAAGCATGATAAAATAGCCTGCAACCCACGCACACATTATGATTTCATGACCTCAGTTTAGTATCTTGTGGCCACATTAAATTGTGTGCACGATTAACTGCTGGCACACAATATTAAAAAAAGAGAGATTTTTTTTTCCTGTGGGCCTGTCCAATTGCTTGCTACAATTCTCAAAACTAGATGCAGAGTTTTTCACCTCTGCCTTCTGTTTTCTGCATGTACTCACACTGTACTTTGTGCAATATCATGTGCTTCTACTCACGAAAAATCTGGCAAGCTGGGAGGCGTTAACTGCACACAGGTAATTTGAATAATCTGAATGGGCTTCATAGAAATTCACTTTCAGCACTCGCGTGAGCTAGAAAACATTAACATTTGCAGAATTGTAAAAAAAAGAATAAGTAGGACACAAGTCACAATGCTCAGGTAGTCTCCTTAGGGAGGTCAGATGGCATTTTTCATGCCTTTTTGGCTTGAGTAGATGTTGGGAGAGCCAGCTGTTCGGGTCTTCAACCCCGTTGTCTGCCATCCACAAGCACATTCACTTCACACATTACACACCTGTTCTGTTTGAATGCCAGCTGTGGCCATTCGTGAGCTCTCCGTGAGTTGTTGTCTGATATATGGGGGAGTGCTCTGTGCAGACTATTCACTGGTATCAAACAAGACTTAGTGGTCCACTTCTGTTGTTCTTCTATACCCAATCTCTGAGTGAGGTCATATTCTCACATGGGTTTTCATACCACTGCTATGCTGAAGACAAGCACCTCATCTTCTCTTTTCATTCCTCAGACACGTTTCTGCAAGAGTCTCAGTATGTCTCAATATGGCAGCTCATCACCTGAAACTAAATCCCAGCAAGACAGAGCTGCTGTATAACCCTAGAGAAGTGAAGATCTTCTGACTTCCCAGGACAACTCTGTGATCACACTATCTGACAACGCACACAACCATGAAGTAGTCCTTGACAACCAGCTATCATTCTCTCCTCATATTCCTGACCTGAATCAGTCATACAGATTTCTCTTTTACATCTGGCCATTTCTTTCTACAGAGGTCACTCGTGCTTGCTGAGTCCCTTGTCATCTTGAGACTGGACTACGGCAACAGGTCCTGGTGGGTCTTCCCCTGCATGCCATCGGACCACAGCAACTGATCCAGAATCCCCTGAAGTTATATCAAATCACCAGATTGCTGTGGTCCCTCCACTGGCTTCCGGTAGCTGCCTGCTTCAGATTTAAAACCCTAATAATTGCCTACAAAGCCAAAAATGGTCTAGCCCTGTCTTACCTCTAGGCAGTTATCAAACTCAGCGCAGCACTACATTCCCATCAAGCCTCTAGCACAGCTCGACCTGCCATCCATCAAGATTCTTCTCTATACTGGCACCCAAATGGTGAACATGACCATCGCCTGACTCTCCGAACAGCTGGCTCACTGGCTATTTTTAGCTAACTTGTTGCAGTTGTACTAACTTGTCCTTGTACACTGTTCTAACAGGGTTTTAGCTTGATAGCATTCTTAGACTAAAAAGTACTTCTTTATGTGGACTCTGTATGTCCATATATCTGCCCAATTATTGTAAATATAAATGTTAAACTACAATTTATGCATAATATATATATATGTATCAGTGCTATAACATCAGCTGAGATAGCAATAAGACATCAGATGCTAAGTGATGAAGAGAACATGCAACCTGATTGCACTAGTCTTGTAAAGAAGCTCACGTCAGCATTGCTTCATGCTTTGAGACATTAGGAATGGCTATTTGCTGAGCTATGGCTGTGCTTACTGCTGATTATTAAAGTTGTAAATATCAGCAGGGCATTGATTAGATGCAATGCTTTTCCTTTTCCTCTTTTTTTTTTGAACGAATCCGGTTCTTTGCTTTGCTTAGGATGCTTACTGCTAAAAGCTTGTCATAAACTAGCTCTTTCCCGCCTCCTTACCGCTGTATTTATCTATTGCTTGCTCATGAATAACACATCAATCCTGAACTAATTACAGGGTTGTTAATGATTGCTGCAGGGTGGCATTTGTGTGTGGTCTTTCAGAGCGGTCGCCATATTTCTCTACGATATGCCAGTCCTCGCCCCCTGCCATCGATTCTATAAAGCCTCCAACTGGTGGAGACTGCAATTACTGTTGGACAAGCTGTAGTGCTGATGAGATGAAGCTGGTAAACAGACTGCAAAGAGATTTCTTTTACCACAGATTAAATGTGCAAATATCATTCAAAGCCACGTCTGAATGTCAGGGCTGCTATGTATATTGTTCAAAGAGTACTCTAAGGGCACTCACTGACTTCTGTTGTGCAAAACATATTGTTTTTTAAAATGCTTTTGTAGAATACTTTTTTATAATAAAGCATAGGTAGCCAGAAGTAGCTTTTATCTTCACTCTGTAGGAATACGTTTATTGTTAGACAGTTTGTAATTACAATTCTTTAAGCACTATTCATATAAAGGTCCCTGAAATCTGCAGTAAAGCATGATCTACAATTCTCAATCATCCGCCCTGCCTCACCTCCCCTACTGTTCAGAGCCATGAGAGCCCTCAAAAAGGCAAGGATTTTTATTTACTGCCAGGTTTATAGCCCTTATATTAACAGCATATCACTGCCTGATCTGGCCATCCAAAACATTTACATACAATTTATTACCCATTATGTGGCAAATTATTTGCTTTAATTGCCTGTGTATATGAGAGTGATGGTAAAAATGCCTGCTGTGTTCAGAGCCCTGCTTTGTGACTCAGAGGACAATGGTTGGACACACACTAGCATGAGATGTGTAATGTGGCGTTTGTTCAATTCAGACATGGTACATCCTGCACACATCCGGCTTACAAAAAAGCTCATTTCCCTCAGCGAATAGACCTGGGGAAAAAGTCCGCTGTCTATGTTCTTAAAGATACACAGCCCTTGAAGATACATTTCAGAACATGACTGAGTTGAAGTGGGAGAGAGTATGAAAAAATTAAATACATTTGAGAAACTGACAGCAGTGGCTGTTTAAAAGGCCTGCCATTTCCAGTTTCCCTGTTAAACATCTCCAATTACTCTGATTATTCCAGTGATATGCTAATCAGGTACTTTTCCTTTTATGCATGAATAATCAATTCTCAGCTTGGGCTGTGCTGTATGTTAGAATTTAACCCTAGGATAGGTGGTGATGTAAATTGGACCTGAAATGTGAATGATTGTATAGAGTCAGATATGTAGGACTTAGTGGTGAAGGAATGCTATCATTACAGTCAAAGATAGGTGTCTTGCTACGCCTACTAGGCAGTTTGACGTACTAGACTATGATCTTTAATTAGCGTGACTGTAATGCTGAATGAAATGGGCAGAGATCATGTTTGCTTCAGTAATAAGGTAGTGCATTTACATATATATTGGAGGTGCTCCGTTAATGCGAATTTGAAGACAAATAAATACATCATATTATAAAACAAGTGAATAAATCAGGGGTTAATGTTACTGATTTTTAACGTATATTGTGATTGGTCAGTGATATTCCCACAGTGGATAATATGCATTAAACATTCTGTAAACGGCAAAAAGAAAAATTGTACACTATTATTGCTATGAAATGTAAAGTGATTGGAAAGAAATTGTAATGAGATGGCAGTCACTGAAGCATCCACGCGAAGTAGTTAACAGAAAATGTTAAACATGTTCTGAGCTTTTTTGACAAAAAACATTGAGTGAAAACAGTTTTGGAATTTTTCTTTTCTTTTCTTGTTTCTCTTCAGTGCATGCCATTAGCTCTCCATTTCATATCAATTCTGTTTAATTAGCAAATATATCATTAGATTAATGAACTGAATTAGGAGAACAATAGTGATTGCTGCCTGTCATTCAAAAACGAGATGAGGTTTTTTTTTTTTTTAACTGTCTGAGACACAATCTGGAAGTGGGAGGGAAAAGGGAATGTGGGTGTTTTGCAAGATGGCAGAAAAACCCCTCATAAATACAATGAGAAACAGAAAAGAGGGGCTGGGAGAATACAGGGGTGCACTTTCGAGAGCATTTTAAAACTATGAGAGGAATAAAAGAAAGAAGAAGTCAATAGGGAAAATGAAGGGTGTTGGAGGAACAGAAAAGGAGAGAGAAAAGAATCAACAGATACAATGCTTTTCTGACGTGTAAATGAGGAATGAATAAGTGTATGTATATAGATATTTGCAGTCTGTTTCACTGTCGTAGTTAAATTTACCATCATACTTATTTTCTCATATGTATTCATAGGGGTGCCAATAATTGTTGCACACTTATATTTAACATAAGTTTGCTTTTGTTTTTTTTTAAAAATATAAACCTGTGTTGTGTTTGCAGTTGTTTGATATCCATGAGAGTAGAGTATTTTTAAAAAAAAATTTTTTAACAGAAGATCAAAAGGTTCAACAATAAAGACAATTTTTCACAGCCTTATTTGCTCATTTTTACCAAGGGTGCCAATATTAGTGGAGGACACTGTATATGTACAGTACACACAAAGTCCAAAGACTTTGATAGATTTCACACACAGTCTGTTAGTGCTAGAATGTGCTGGAAAGTGGACTCTGCACTGAGGTTAATAAGCTGTATTACATGTTTATCATTGTACAAAAGTGTTTACATCTTATTGTCCTGCATTTCACTGAGATCCTGAAATTTGCTTGAACTACAGATCTGTAAATCTTTTGTATTAGGATTGAACCTTATGATCATATGAATTACATATTATGTTGTCGGTGGCAGTGGAGGGGATGGAGGATGGACACTGGATTTTTAAGATGACACTCGTTTCTTGAGCTGTGCTCGATTGTTTCTTGTCCCCTTTTCTCTTCCTCGTGTCTCAGGCATTGGCACAATTGCAATTTTGGATGAGTGTGGGTTTCCGGCAGTAGATTTTGGCTGTCACATCCACTGATGCACTGCTCTGCCAACATCAGCAAAGGCTATTAAAGAGCAAATCCAGTGGCTGGTTGTCATGCCCACTTAGTCAAATGCCTTTTGTTTCACTGACAACTGAACCCCATGATGTAATTACTAGTGTGTCAACCATAGAAAGATGTTCTCTTCATAGAGTACTTAAGATAAAAGCATATATTTGCTCATGTATGTTCACAGCTCAAATACTC
This sequence comes from Stegophilus panzeri, assembly GCA_024331685.1. Classification (NCBI taxonomy): domain Eukaryota; kingdom Metazoa; phylum Chordata; class Actinopteri; order Siluriformes; family Trichomycteridae; genus Stegophilus; species Stegophilus panzeri. The sequence continues at coordinate 5,289,353 of JANDJT010000103.1, read as the reverse complement.
AACAAATAAAATTAGTGAGGCTGAGCTTGAATAATGTACTGTTTGTGTCCTCAACAAAAATGAATGGCAGCAAGTCGTTGACCTAAAAGGTTAAAGCTAAAAAGACAAAATAATAACCTAAAAAATAAAGCTTAATAAGAATTGATAATTTTGTTGATTGGTAATCTTTTAGGTCTAAAAGATTGATAATCTTTTAGGTCTTTTTTTTTTTTTTAATACACTTTTCTCCCCAGGGCCATTTGCCATTTACCAGTCCCGGGTCCTCTTGAAAAAAAGTGGTCTGGGGTTCATTGAGTACACAGTAATTGAGCCTTGGTGTGGTCTGCATCAGGTATGGAACCTGTCGCGTTACCGTTTCTGGTAACGTGGAATAATAAAGAGATAGCGTATCATTTCAACCGTGTGCTTTTTTAATAACCGCAACGTAAGCCCACATGCAACAATGCCCAATCCTCTCACTTCCTGTGTTACCTTTCAAGCGTCTCCCGTTCCCCAGGTCTACATAGCATGGGCAAAATATACCACATCTCCCCCTTTTAAGTTTTTCAAAACAGTGATAATGAACATAGCTCTAAACTCAGCCCTTAAGCCATTCATTTCAGACCATTTCTTGTAAGCAAAAAGGGTCAAGTGTAAATTTTTCACACCACAGTAACATGGCAACAACTTATGGCATTTCCACATAAATATCAGTATATTTTTTTGAAAATGTCCACTTTTTCCAAACTAAATCTTTCAGCTTTATTTATTTATTTATTTATTTATTTATTTTAAATTTTCATTCATCTCTTTTCTACAAGTCTAATCGACGTGGCCAGATCTGGTTCTGACTGTAGAGGAAGCTGAACCAGGTCCAGCTGTGTGTGTCGGTGTAGGCATCTGAGTGACCTGTGCGCTCACGGGTTTGTCCATGGGGATAAGGTCATGACGGTTCCTCCGAACAGTCCCATGAGGCACATCTACCTGGTATGATCAGGGTGTTGAGTGTTCCCCCACCACAGTCCCTATTACTTTAGCGTCAGTCACCCACACTTGTTCTCCCGATGAGATGTTTCTGAGCTCATGTGCTCGGTGACGCTTGTTGAAGCATTTTAAATCCGCACTCCTTCTCTCTTTTTCCTTTGAAACGACTGCTGCGCTGTCGGGAAGTGACGGGGTCAGTAGAGCAGCCTTTTTGAGAAGGTTTTTGACAGTTTGCACTGCCCGCTCCGCCTCTCCATTGCTTTGGGGGTATTGTGGACTGCTGGTCACGTGTTTGAATCCGTATGATGCAGCGAAGGCTGACATGTGACTCCCTGAGAACTGTGGCCCATTATCAGTCATTAGGATCTCAGGAACCCCATGGCGTGCAAACATAGATTTTAGATGGGCCAAAATGTCGATAGCTTTTGTAATGCTGAGGTTTGCTATCTCGACATACCTTGAGTAATAGTCCACTACCAGCAGATAGGTTTTCCCTTTTAGTGTGAACAGATCTGCCCCTAGTTTTTGCCAAGGTCTCTCTGGGAAGTCTGTTTCAATCAGTGGCTCCGTGTGGTTAGTATGTTCTTTAATGCATGTTCTACAGTTCAAAACAAGTTTGTTCAGTTGCTGGCTCAAACCTGGCCACGACACACTCTGCCGTGCACGGGCTCTACATTTTACCACACCTTGATGCCCCTCGGCAGCTTGCTGAGGATGTCATTTCTTAGGGCTGCTGGGATGACCAGCCTTGTCCCTTTTTAACAAAAGCCCGTTTTGAACTGTAAGGAACGCTCGCTCTGCCCAGTACAGCTTTAAGGTGCCCTCACATGAGCTGAACTCTGGCCACCCATCTTGACACATGTCCATGACCTTGGAGCACACGCTGTCCGCTTTAAGATGCTCCCTCAGATTGTCCATGTAGGAAGCGTTCATCGGCATGTTTTCCATGATGCCATCCACATAGATATTTGTGCTCTCCATGAGCTCTTTGTCTCCATGTGACGTCTCGGCCTGTAGCGGTGCTCGGGACAATGTGTCTGCTGTCCACAGGTTCTTTCCAGGGGCATGTGAGTATCTCAGGAGTCTCATCCTAAAACGCTGAATACGTGGGGGTAAGGTATCTAAAGCTTGGGCCCCTAGGAGACTTAGCAGTGGTTTATGGTCTGTCTCCAGTTCTAAATGCCGGCCTATGAGAAAGTCTCTGAATCGTTCACAGGCCCATGTGAGTCCTAGAGCCTCCTTCTCCACCTGGGCATATCTCTGTTTCACAGCTGAGAGAGAGCGTGAAGCGTAGGCGACGGGTCTCCATTCTTCACTCCATTTTTGCAGTAGGACTGCACCTAGCCCATAAGAAGACGCGTCTGCTGACACTTTAATGTCTTTGTTTGCATCATACAGGGCTAGCACAGGTGTGCATGAAAGCTCCTCCTTCAGGCTGTTGAAAGCTTTATCTTGGTCAGCCCCCCAGTACCAGTGGTTCTTTTTGGAAAGCAGATCTCTCAAAGGTTTGTCTTTCTCTGCAAGCAGCGGGATAAACTTTCCTAGCTGGTTCACCATTCCCAGGAAGCTACGTAGCTCACTTATGTTAGTAGGCACTGCCATTTCTCTGACAGCTGGTGTTTTCGCTGGATCTGATTTGACTCCAGTTTCTGAGATAATGTGGCCTAGGAATTTTACCTCTTTTCATGACAGCTCACATTTCTCCACATTGAGGGTTATGCCTGCTTTTTCAATCTTTGTGAGGACTGCACGCAAACGGGAGTCATGCTCTTCCTGTGAGCACCCCCAGATCAAAACATCGTCCATGTGGCAGACAACACCCTCCAGGCCCTCAGTAACCTCTGTAGCTATCCTTTTCTGAAAGTGTTCGGGTGCAGAAGCTATCCCGAAGAGCAGGCGGTTGAAGTGGAAATGTCCAAACGACGTGATAAACGTTGTGAGCTTAGCACACTCCTCTGCCAGTGGGATTTGCCAGAAGCCCATATTACAGTCAAGCTTGCTGAAGATACGGGCCCCATCCAGTGAGCCCAGCGTCTGTTCCACGGAAGGGAATATGTATTTTTCTCGACATACTGAATCGTTGAGCCTGGTGAGGTCGACACAGATGCGAGGGTCAGCTGTCTTTTTAGGCACCACCACCATGCCTGAGCACCAATCAGTAGGCTCCTCCACTCTGCTGATGACCCCAATCCTCTCCATCTTCTCCAGTTCTCTTTTAACTTTGGGCATTAAAGGAAGGGGCACCTGTCGTGGAGTCTGGAGAGAAAAAGGTACTGCATCAGGTTTCAGTTTGATGGTGTATGGCTGCTGCATTAGACCAAGACCGCTGCACACCTTTGGATATCTTTTTTTCATTGTCTTGATGTTAATGCTGTCCACTCGAGCTACGAGCCCCAGTTCTGTACTAGCTGGTCAGCTGAGTAGTGATGAATGTAAACCTCTGATCACATAGATCTCCTCTTCTATCTGTTTGTCTCTTTTGTGTAGCATCACCTTTGTGAACCCCAACACATCTAGTGGGGTACGTCCTGGTCCCAATATAGGTTTCTTTTCTCTCTCAAGCATTGGCTTCTCGCTTTGATACACTGTGTTGAACACAGACTCTGGCATAACAGTCACATCTGCACCAGTGTCAATTTTAAATGTGACCTTTCTGTCCTTCAGCTTTAAATCCACTGTCCATGGGTCTCCATGGGCGGTTACTGTACCAAGAAAAATGCTGTCATCTTCTTCTTGTATCTTATGCACTGTCATTAATGACATACACACACGTTTGTAGTGTCCTTTTTGTCACATGCGTGACACATGACTTCATTTGCCGGACACTGTGTTTTTGCATGAGAGGGGCTTTTTACCCACATTTGAAGAATTTAGATTGTCTGTTATTCTCTGCACACCCTTGGCTTGGTTTGTCCCTCTGTGGGTATTTCTTCTTTTTCTGGAACTGTTTACCTTTGCTCATTACTCTGTCCACAGAGCACATTTCTCTTTTGCCCACCATATCACCACGCAGGCTGGTCTGCTGTTGTTTAACTGCTTCAGTCTGTCTTGCCATCTCAATCGCTTTCTCTGGCGTGAGGTCTTTGTCTAGGTGCATGCGCTCTGACAGGCGCAGGTTAGCTAGTCCTACTACTAGCCTGTCTCTGCTTAACTCATCATGCAGCGCTCCATAGTTACAGTGTACAGCCAGGGTGTATAAAGCAGTCACAAATGAGTCGACAGTTTAATTTTCTCCTTGCTTTCTCATGTTAAAACGTGCTCTTTCATATATCACGTTTTTCTTAACGATGAAGAAGCTGTGAAATTTGTCTCTTACCATGGCATACTGCTGTTTATGGGCGTCGGATAAGTTCAGTCCTTTAAGTACATCATCCGCTTCGTCCCCCATACAGTACACGAGGGTGTTCAACTGGTTTCCATCCGTGGTTGTATGGAGATTGCTGACTTGCCGAAAGCGCTCGAACCTCCTAATCCATTTTTCTCATTCGTGGGGTTTGGTAAAGTCAAAAGGCTCCAGTGGCCGGATGCTGAACGTAGCAGTCGGCCCAGGGACGAGTCCTCTCCCCGCGGCTGCCGGCTCACCTGCTTCCTCCATTAGCTGCTTTTTCGTTTGCTTGCTAGCACCCTAATTAACTTTTTCTTTCGACCAAACTTCTACACGGTGCTTTATTTTTCCCTGGATACACTATCCCACTTCTGACACCATGTCGCGTTACCGTTTCTGGTAACGTGGAATAATAAAGAGATAACGTATCATTTCAGCCGTGTGCTTTTTTAATAACCGCAACGTAAGCCCACATGCAACAATGTCCATTCCTCTCACTTTCTGTGTTACCTCTCAAGTGTCCCCCGCTCCCCAGGTCTACATAGCATGTGCAAACAGTTACACCACAGAACCGATCAGTTCTCAGTGCTGCACATGGAGTAACGTGATTGGTTCATCTCATCACATTACTACCTGGGATGGTGTGGAAAGAGTTGTCATGGCCAGCCGAGCAGACAGAATGTCTTGTAGATATTAAACCAAACTTTCATAGGACAGGAGCACTGTAATTAGAATGGCTGCTGCACGGAACATCCTCTGTCCAATCTTGTATCCTTAGATATTTGGTTTTAAAAGGGTGCACCTTTAGGGGATTGTGGTAAAACCTAACTTTTTTTTTTTTTGGACTAATGTAGAATATGACTTCAGTTTAACCTAGACTAATTAAGGGTCTACTATTAATGCTGGTGGAGTAGTAAGCAGTAGTAAACTCCACTTAATCACACACACAAATAGTGTGTAATGTAGGCTACCATTTTCTAAGAGGAACAAGAGACAGGGCTTACACACAAATATAAACTGTGGTTCCCTACCCATCTCTTTAGCATGAGTTGTATACCAGCAGGCCTGCAACAAACTTCCTGTTACAGAAAAGAGAGGCAGAAGAAGAGAGAATGATGATTCTATAGCTGTCGTTTTTATGGTGACAGTTTTAACTGCCCATAGGCTTTTAATTCCACTGATGTACTATCCTATCCTATAGCGTTGATGTGCGGAGTATTGCCATGTTACAATACATATAAATTGAATGTCACCCCAGAAGGTAATAGCATAAAACATAAAGGAGCATGTTTTTATGCCTTCTATATGTCCAGTGGAGTCATTTCCTAGTGATACTCTTGGGTGCATGAAAGAGATCTTGGCTTACTTGCTCTGGCATTCTCTCTCTCTCTCTCTCTCTCTCTCTCTCTCTCTCACTAAAGCTGCTTGTATCTACTGATACAAAATTTGCACTATGCATTCTCCTTATAGCATTCTGTAGCTCAGGACTTTAACGCATACAGTATGTTGTGTGTGGGCATGTGTTTGTGTAAAGTCACTGTGTTAGTAGGTGTTTCTAATTAACTTCTTAGCAGGTGCTTGACTACACCTGTCAGTGCCAGAGGTAACGGGGTCAGTAATTGCCTTGGTGTGTATAGGAATACCTGTGTGTTTGTCTGTATGTGTGTGTCTGAATAAGAACTGTTCATATAAACTGAAGCTGACCTCTTCTTCTAGTCTCGTCCTCTGTTTTGTTGCTATAGCTACTGTCATCGGCAGCATGGACCATGTACATGTACGAATAAATATCCAACATCATCAGGGAAGAAAAATCAAAAGAATTTCTTTATTAAATCGTATCGAAGTGCTCCTAACACTGTTATGAAATGCGGAATCACAGGTTTATGAACCGTTCAATCCACATAATTACATAATTTAGATCAAATTAGATTTCTTTCTAGAGTATATGTAAATAGACCATATGATAATGATCTTAATGTACTGGGAATGATGAAGGTTAATGTAATGTTAAATGTTTATTATCCATCACTGTGTTTTAACTAAAGAGTTTATGATTTGTATTTGTATCCCTGATAATTTATAGCTATAGTAGACACCATAAATCTGATGAGATCCGATGATGTGTGACCTGAAGCAATTTTAATGCAGTGCAATTCTAACCATTCACAAATACAGGAGCATCTACTGTATACTGAGCATGACTAGTTTCTTACTTAGCAAAAGCTGATAGAATATGAATATATAGCTCATATTTGTTTTTGAAAGCCTTTTATGAAATTGCAATATATTTCAACATCCTGTTTGCTAGATTTTTCATTTTGCAACACCATAAGTTTGTGATGTCATCTCTTAAGGACCAGTTTCTACTATTACTTCAGTAACTACCTCTCTTTTATATCTATATTACTGAATTTATATTTGAGTGAATTTATTGACTGTAGTTGATCTATGTATATTAATGAATTTGAATAGAATTTTAAATAATATCATTTTATTGTATTAGATTACACCTTTTCTGAAACATACATTTTTTGGTAATATCGAACTCTGGACTGTATTAGCTGACATCATTAGGTTACTGTTTTTCATCCATATTTATACAGATTAATAATGTGGCTAGCACATGAGGCAGAGCTTTCTGAATAGATAGGAAACAAGACTGACAGGAAAGTAGAGACTGATAACTTGGATATTAGATTTCTCCTTTGACCAGATATTTAATTGGCAGCTGCTAGAATATGAAGAGACTCTATGTCAAAAAGTGTACAGACTATGAAGAAATAACAGACCCACTTTTATTAGACTGGCATTTGTATCTATTTCTTGTGGCAGCCTCAGTCATATTGGCATTTTTACTGAGACACAGCATCTATAGGAACTCATTTCACACTTCATGCTCCGTTAATACGCATATTTAATATGCATTCATTTGGCAGACTCTTTTATCCAAACAGACTGTGAAGAAGAATCCAAACGAAACATAAAGCTAAGCATGTGATGTGTTAAGGGCCTTGCTCCCAGGTCCAACAGTGGCTTTTTCCCAATCCTTGTATTTGACATCACAACTGCTAACACAGAACCTTAACCACCTTAACCACAGAACCTTAACCACTGAGTGGCTGCTGTATATGTACGGTGTTTTGTTAAAAGAGAAGCCTAGAGAAAAAGAATGAAGAGGAAATAGTAATGGTTAAACAGTACAGATAGAAACAGTATAGATTCAAATATTCCTCACTGTGACTATGGTTTGAGTGTTGAGCATGACTTTTTACTGATGGAAAGTGTAAGGCAGGAAAAAAGAGAAAGAAAAAAAAGATAAAGATAATTTTGGAGAGAGTTTAGGTTCTGTTGATTTTGCCGTTAAATTATTCATCCCGTTATCAGAAAACAGCTTTCTCATTCTGTCTGTCTTTTTCACTCTCCATTGTCTATTCATAGTGATGGTGAGATGTTGTTCTGTCTCCCTCATCTTTCTCTCCGGCTTGTTTACTTATTTGCTTGATTTTCCTTCATCTCTTCCTCTCTTTGTCTCTGTCGTTATTTTGTTTCTGTTGGTCTCATGCCATTAAATATATACTGAAACTCCATCCTCCTGAGTCATCCATCTCTTTGTCTCCTACTGCGAGAAAGCATAAATGAAGGATAAGAAAGGAAGGGAGGACATGGAGAAAAATGAATGACAAGCAGTCCTTTTTAGAAAAAAGACTCTGCACCACTGCAAGCTTTAAAAAGTAACTTTAGAGCAGATGTAAGATATATTGGTGGATATCTCATATCAGCCATCACTGCATGATAAATAATGTTGACTATTCCTAATTTTTTATGTCGCTTTCCCGCTCCTCTTCTTTTCCTCCCTACTCACGCTTTCCTTTTTTCTGTCTTCTATACCTTATTTCCTCTGTATATGTTCCATCATTCACCTTAGTTCACACACACACACACACACACACACACACACACACACACACACACACACAAGCGCACACACATTTGCATTGGAACCTGAATGTGTCCTCTTAGAATACTGCTCATAAAACAACATTGCACACTAAAATGTGTTCTGCAGGGCTTGTCTTTAATGAAAAGATGTTACCATGTGCTGCTTAATGGCCTCAATCCACGTCCTTGGAGAGAGATATAGCAATCTGTCATAACAGTCATTAAAATGAAAAATGCCTGCCAGTATTATCTTTGCATATATGAAACTGAGGAAATTAAGTTTGACTTTCATTGTGTGCATAATTAGTTGCTTTTCTGTGACGAGCGTCTGAGGTACACTAGACTAATACAGCTTTGAGAATATGTTGGGGGTTTTAGAGAGCGAGAGAGAGAGAAGATGTACTTTTCAGTAGGACATGGGTTCTCAACTTTTTTTGGCCAGTGACCCTATTTTAAGCTCAAAATTCTCTCCAAGTGTTTCACACCAAAAGCATCACAACCTGCGATGTCTGGGTGTAGAAGGTTAATTTTGGACTTTTCTTGCAAATAATGACGCATATATCTGTAAATATTATAAACAGGTACTTTAATATGAACACCTATACACCTGTAATTGTCCAATTAGCCAATTGTGTGGCAAGACAATGACTAAAATTGGGCATATACAGGTCAAGAGCTTCAGTTAATGTTCATCAAACATCTGAATGAGGGAAAAAACATGATCTCGGTGACTTTGACTATGACATGGTTGTTTGTGCCAGACAGGCTGGTGTGAGTATTTCAGAAACTTGTGAAATCCTGAGATTTCACACACAGTCTTTAGAGTTTACATAGTATGGTGTGAAAAGCAAAGGATAAAATAAAAAAAAAAAACATCAGGGGAGGGTCAGTTCTGCGGGCGGAAACGACTTGTTGATGAGAGAGGTCAGCGGAGAATGGCCAGAATGGTTTGAGCGGACAGGAAGTCTATAGTAGCTCAAATAACCACTCTTTACAACCGTGGTGAGCAGAAAAGCATCTCAGAACACATGACACATTGAACCTGGATGTTGAATGGGCTACAACAGCAGAAGACCACTGTTACGTTCTCCAATGTATTTCTGTTTGCTCTATGTGCCATTTGTGTGTCTATGCCGGAGGTGGGATGGGTTTCTTTTGTCTCCTCCCCCTTCTCTAGGCCCCGCCTACTGCATGCATCACGTTCCGGCTTGCTAGTGGATGATCACAACTTGTCCACGCCTGCTCCGGCCTTGTGCGCTAGGATTGGTTGGCTGCACATTTCTGGAAGTGTACTTAAGCCTTGTCAGTCTCCATCCCAGGGCAGATCATTGCCATTGCGTTGTGTGTAAGTGAGAAGTGCTTTTTGTGTATGACGATTTCGCCTGTGTATGACCTTATGCTTGATTTGACTTTGTTTATGCTCTGCCCCGTTACGATTCGAGCGATACACTTGTGTATATATGTATATATTATCTTGTTAATTAACACACTAATAGTCACCTCTGTAAATAGTGCACAGTTAAGAGTGGTTAGTAGGAAGTCGGCGGCATTTATGTTGATTCTCCTTTTCTCCTGGTTTTGGGTTAGCTAGGGAGTGAGGGAAGACGGTGTATTTTTGTTTTCTTTTCTTGTAGTTCAGTTAGTTTTCTTTCTGCACAGTTAGAGGGTATTTTTGTTTATTATTTTGGCCTGGCCGGCTTCTGAAGAGAAAACCACTAGATATATAAAAGGTGTTACATTTGGAGAATAAAAAACAAAACAAACGCAATCCTGGTCTTGCCAAGCCTTTTCTTTTCTTTATTTTCTTTTTTATTGTATGTTGTGGGCCGACCTAGATCGGGTCGTAACAACCACATCGAGTTTCACTTGTTTCAGCCAAAAACAGGAATCTGAGGCTACAGTTCTCACAGGCTCACTGAAACTGACAGTTTGACCATTTTAATTAATATAAAATATTCCATAAATTAAGTTTACATGCATAGAAAGACTATACATAAATAATACAGCTTATGAAAATCTCCTGTGGCCCGTCCTCATCTCCGATGACCTCAAAAGTTGAGAACCTATGCAGACGGGCGTTACAATGGAATAGGATGCTTCTGTTTATTCACTCTCAGTTTATGTGTGAGCTGCAGTATTAAAAGACATTCCACCGGTCTCCATCATGGATGAATCGCTCTCCCAACGTCTCCCAACATCAGCAGTTCCATCACTGAGATTGATAACTCTGTCTCAGTTCTGGACATTTTAAGGACCACTGTAAAGTATTAGGCTTGCGCAATCTTCCCTTTCTACAGTTCCTGATTTGCGGGCGTGTTCCACACACGCAGTGCAGCCTTAATAATGACTCCGTTTTGCAGGTACTCAGACAGCATAGGAAGCTAAGACTAACTTAAGAAATCAGGGGCAGATAGAGACATTTAGTCTTAACAAAGTCATGAAGAACTCTCTTTTACAAGGACTGAAAAACCTAGTTTGTGCAAAATGTAGCTCTAGCCACTTTTTTTTCACCAAGTAGCTGTGCAGTGTGATGAAATGCTACACCCCTTCTCACAGTCATGCATACATGAAAATACTTTTGCATAGAAGACTTTAAGCACCAATTTAAGGACACAATAATGTTTTTATTATTGTTGATGACCTAGCAGGTTAAGAGGGTGAGCTAGAGATAGCATGTGAACATATGTTTTTTATATATGTTTTATATATATATATATATATATATATATATATATATACACACAAACCACTGCTGGATTTCCGATATTTAGTTTATAGTATGTGTGTTGTCACTCTCTCTCTCCATGCTTCCCACTATGATGTGTTGTTGGAGGAAAGCCCTGCTATTTTCATGTCTCCCACTGATCACCATACTGACATACAGCTCTCAAGTGTTCTGCTTTCTCCTTTCCTACTTTCTCTTCTTTTTAGCTCACAGCTGATGTGAGTTTGAAGAGCTCTCTTTTCCTCCTGACCTCTTTCCACTTTCATCTTGTAGAAGGATAAAAACACACTGCACAGTTATGTTGAGCCTCATTGGAGCCAGGGTTTGGCGTTAAGTCCATGCTTCCTCGCTTCTGACAAGGATGAAGATGAAGGGAAGTGTTAGGCTCAGGGAAGTGTCTGAAGTGTTTTTATTTTCATCACTGCATTGTTAAAACAGACATTATTGGATATCAGCATGATTGTAATATAATGGGTTGTTTGTACAGCTGTTCAAATATTTGGAGAATTCAGTGTTCGTCCTGTTTATATCAAACTGCTAATGCATTGCAGGTGTTTATAATGTATTGCAGACATTTATAAGTCTTTTTGAGGACTTTGTGTAATATTTGGGGAAATTCTTCTCAAATTCAATCATCTTCAATAAAATATCTGCTTGGAGGAGAAACTCTGGTCTTTGGGACAATGTATTAAACAAACAGAAACAAATGCTAAAGCAATATTTCAATTAATGTTAGCCTACATAAAGTGTATTGCCATGTTATTGCTGTGCAGTTTGAGTTTCAGCAGCATGGACAGCACTGAATAAGGTCAGATCTCATACATAATTTATAGGAATTCTTACGACTAAGGATGATAATGTAGGATTTCATATGAAGGAAGTGATAAGAAAGCTCTCTAAGTCCTAACCAGAACTGCTGGCAAATTTCCATGAGTTTGCTTGTGAAAATTCTCAACAAATTTTAAACATCAGACCATGATCAATAGAACAAAGAACCTTAGCCAAGTGTATATTATATTATAGTGTATATTATATTAGCACTGATTTAAAAACTTTTTTTGTTTTACCCTTATGTACACCACAGACATTTTGTAATAACCTTATAAAAATATTTCACACACACACCAGAACATTTAATTTTTCATAATCTTTGATATTCTTGACAGAAGTAGTCACCTGGCAAACAGATGTTTAATAGTGAAAAAAGAGTTGACTTACAATGAATATATTAAAGCAAAAAGAAGAAAATAATACACTCACTCATGTTCGGCTGTAAGGTAAGGGGAGGGACACAGGTACAGGATGGACATGAGAGAAGTTCAGTAGGAGTCGG
>JANDJT010000103.1:5253301-5269979 GCA_024331685.1 Stegophilus panzeri | reverse complement strand
ATTGCTCATTTGAATGTGACGGACAAAAAAGAAGTTGTGATTACTACAGTAACTCCTCTGTAACAGGGATTTCCTAGATCCTGATCTATTTGTACTAGCATGAGGATAGGTTTTTGATGGTGACTATAAAGCTCTTCTGTGAGTCGCTCTGAATAAATGCTGGCAAATGCTGTAAATGTAAATTGAAATATCACATAGGGTAAAAAACTGTGGAAAAAATCCAAAAGGTGGCAATATCTTAATTATATTATGAATGTTAATGCTTGTGATTTGTTTCATTTATATAATCTTAGTAATATTGCTGATGTTTGGCTTGATTTAAAAAAAAAAATTATGGAAGCTGGCTATTTTCAGATTTCACATGGGGCTAATCACAGTTATTCAATATATTAATTATGTAATTCAGTCCGTACAGGATTTCGAGGAGTTTTTTGTGATTGTTGCCGCCAAAAACGCTTGATTTTGCTGCGGATTTTTCAGTTTTTTCATTTTTTTGTGCTTTTTTTTTTTTTTTTTTTTGTGGAAAACTACTTCAATTGCCCGAAATTGTCTTTCGGAGTGATGAAATGAGACCTTTCGACTGTATTCATGTTCGATGCACGTGAATTAAAGAGGGCTTTGGCTGAATGCACGTTGTTCTGACATCACGTGGCGTGTCTTGAAGATGCATTCCTGTCTCCGTAAGTGCGTCTGTGTGTGCAGGTTGGTTGACCTTTATGCAGCAGTTTCTCTATTACAGCTATTATTCCCATGTTGCAGTAAGAACAGTGATGGAGCTACAGCGGTGAGTTATGTTATGTATTCGTCTGAAGCTCCGGAGCTTTTTAATCCACTTTATGGTGCCCCATAAGGAACGTAGATATACAAACCCAGTTCAGTTCTCTCATTAAGGCTATGAGCGGTGTATGTATGAGCCTCAAACCCATAGCAGCCAAAACATAACGGCTTAATTTAAATGTTTATTGGCCCTCTAAATTTTGTTAAGTGTATTGTTGCGGTGCTTTGTGTTTTGAAGAAAGGGAGCGATGGAAACTGTTGTAGTTTATTTTATAATATAATGAGAGAAGAAAGTAGCTGATAGTGGCTAGTGTTGAAAAGGCTCATGGGCAGGCGTGTGTGTGTGTGTGTGTGTATGTGTTTCCATTTTTTTTGGTTAATTCATATTCCCGCACTATACGCCACAGGGTCCCATTTTACCAACTCTTGTTTTTTTGTTTTTTTTGTTATTCATTTAGAATAACATTTTCCTCTTTCAGTTTCATTACCAGGTGTACCTGAGATCAATGTTACAGTAGGTAATAATTATTCCCCCGCAGCTCACTGAGGTCAGTTTGCAGGTTTCCCTCATGTGAAACTCAAATATATGTGATATTTAAAAAAAAAAAAAAGAAAAAAAAAAAGCACTTTTATGTTTAAAAGTTAAAAGAGCCTAGCAAAGCCTCAATCATCCTGACATCAGCACATCTCTAGCTAATACCTTCTGTAAGACCAACAAATGTGAGTGCGCAAACTGAGAATCCTTTTTTTATGCACATAGACAGCTTAACATTTTCTATTTCATTTTTAGACATTAGTTCCATAAGAGTGTGACAATATTGTAGGAGGCCAATCTGCTGTAATAAGGAAATTTGAAATTATAATACATACTTCACTATGATGATGTCATTAAAATGACTATTCTAAGGTGTGGTGTGTCTCTTTAAAAAGTTTTCTTTTCTTTTTTTTCTTAAACATGGTCACTTGCTTTCAAATAAGTGGATGTTAAAGGAAACATTTTTGAATTGTTACTTAACTGAATAATTAAACCTGCTGCAGCGTTACATGGCGTTAAGCTGATATCGTTATTTCTACACAGAAAGCCACTTAGGGTAAAATGAACTATTATCTATGTATGATTTATAAGCATGTTCCTAAAAATATACAGTTATGAAAACACAGAGATTTGAGGATAGTATTTATGTAAAAGTCTTGTCATTGCTTTAAGAATTATGAAAAGAAGCGACCTTTACCTTTTACTTGTATTCTCTCAGTTACTCTACGACACATTAACATTAATTAGGTAGCCAGTGTTACCTGCCGACATTAGCTTGCTAGATTAGGTTATTTGTTTGATAAAAGTCACAGTCATATTGGAAAAGGTAAGTGTTGTAGCCAGATTGAATGTACTAGTGTAGAATAGAAAGAAGAAATACAGTGTGAGTGGCTTGAGTCTCTTTTCCTTCCTAATAGACAAAAATGTGAGGTGAGCTTGGATCAAAGTTATCTGAAAGGAAACTTTTGAGCCCTCACCAAAATCACAGCCATGTTGTGATCACTTTGAGCAAGGCTGTTTTGACAGGACATGGGGGTAAACGTGAAACCGCATTATTCTTCTCTACAGCCCATCTTTTTTTGTAGTCAGTGCTGTGTTATACTGAATGACTGATTTTTATGCTGGATATAATGGATTTTTCCTAAAGCACTAAAACACATTTCTACTTAATTACATCTTCGACTGGCCAATTAGTTTTGGGTACCTGATGTCAGCTCTTCCAGGCAGTGAAATAAGTGCAGGTCACAGTATATTATTGGCACTCATAATAAAATTGTACATTTTAGGTCAATTTTCAAATGCTTTACTTTCTTGAAAGCATTATGTAGTGCCACAGTTGCTCCTACATATGCTTGTTTAAACTGAGATTTCTTTTCTGCACAATATACAGTAGGGTACAATATAGAACAAAGAATGCACAGCATTACCTTTGCACATAATAACAGTATTAATGTGTTTCATTTAAATGAAAAGAAAAAAAAAAAAACACAGTACAATGTGTACTTCAGCTGCTTCGTTGATTGAGGCCTGTATGTGCCATATGGGACAGATTGGGTCACACTAATTCAGAAAGCACCACTGGTTAAAAAACGGACTTTTCTTGGCAGTAAAATTAAAATGCCTAATTGCAACGCTGACATAAAAACGGCAGGTTGTTTTTAAGGGTGCTATAAAATAATAGGGCCAGGGGAGGCTTTAAAAGGCTTTTTGTTTGAATTTAAATGAGGAATTTCACAATGACAATATTTTCACTGCTCAATAGCTGCAGATTGCAATTAGGGTTGTATTTGGGACCTGAAGATTGTGAGTTCAATTCCCAGGAATGACAGAGAACCACTACTGGACCACTACTGGTTTTGGATACAATTGTAGGACCTTCTGATTATATAGCATCAGAATGCTCTTCCGATCAATTTGCCTGAGCAGCTCCAGATGTCTTTGTGAAAGATAAAAGACTGGAATTGGCATTAGTGTAGCCACAGCTTTGGACTGCAAATCAGAGAATTACATTAAGTGATAGATTTCACGCTTTCTATACTTGCACATCAGGTGGCGGCCATTACAGCATAGGAGCGTATTAACTGTCTCTAATATGCCATATATTGCCTTCGGGTTGTACAGTTCTGTGTGGTTTTGTGAGTCCATTTACGTGAAACACGTACAAAAACCACACAAAGGCTGCACCACACACCACTTATCGAGTTTCTCGGCGTGACACTACACAGCTGCCACCGTCACCTGGGAAAGAGGCACAGAGCAACTCATCTCTGCCAAATTTCTGCTAGATGGTGCGTATACACACACACACACACACACACACACTGGTGCCAAGCTGGGAGAAATGAGTGATATGGTGACCGTGGCATGTTGCCAGGACTTCACCCCTTCTGTGTTGAATGTCAGCATGACCCTTGTTTATGATCGCTTCTCTCCAGTCCCGCTGGGTCCAACCATTTACACAACACAAGGTTCAGCCAACTGTACTTACTCACAATAACTTAAAAATGTAATAGTGAGTTAATAGCGTGTGGGTTTGTTCCAGCTGCCTGTTGCTGTAATGAGTATGATTACCATACAAATACAAGCCACACAATCATAATATTTTCTGTAGATTATGACTAAAAGTCACAGTAGGAAGTGGAAGGAGTCTTGAATGACTTCCTGTGGTATTTATTCTCACAAGTGCATTGAAAAAGTGAAACAAACAAGACATACAAAATGTACCAAAACATGGAAGTCATGCCTCTGAAACAGTTACGTCATGCTGTGTATGTTTATAAGGTTTCTTTTCAGTGCGCTTTATTGTTAACACTAATATCAAAGCCACATTCACGCTGTTGATTAGCACTGGGACACTGCTGTTAGTTTCCTATTATTAGCAGTTATTAATAACTCTTGTTGTTAGTATCGGAAATGTAGGCTGTGTGTTTAAATACAGTGTGTTCACATTCAGCTCTCCTGCTGAATAGGATGTGGCTTGATTAATTTTTAATCTTTGTCTCTCCCTCTTCATGTAGCTCTCAGTTGTTTAAGGACACGCCAGACACTGGTTGTTTCTCAATATGTGTTCTTATGTGATCTTGCATCCTCGTGAACTCGTTCTACGTCATCATCCACCGCCGAAATTCGATTCCAATACTCAAGAACGCACGTACCGGGGACGTATGAAGTTACCCGGATGTGTTCTTGATATCGAGGATGGATAGGATGCAGACCTGAGCGCACCGAACCCACTTGAAGTCATTGTGGCAAAACAATAGAGGATGACGGAAGCCTGACCCATACCTGTAATTTTAGCATTTTTTTAACGAAAATAATCTAAATAAATCAAAATCTGCATCTAAAAAGAATGATTTTGATATATGATTTAGATTGAGATATATATGAAGTTGTTGAAAAGTTAATTTATCCCTCAGAAGTATTTTAATTTTACTATGTTAACTTCCATCCTGAGGTAACGGCAACTCGTTAGCTTAGTTTTTAGTTAACGTGAGGTCACAGTTGCAGACAGAGAGCTTAGTACATTAAAACATGCTTAATTAACTTTTGGTTAATCAGCCAGTTAACTGTAAATCTATTAACTAGCTAAACCATATTACTTAGGGAGCACGGAGGAAATGAGGACCCTGTCCCGCTACTAGAAATGTGCTGGGACGGTCCATTACGCAACAGGAAGCTCACAGCACATCTCAGTTCTCCCAAAGATGTGTTCTATGTCCTCCTGTCCTTCCGAGTTCGCTCTTTCAAGGTAGCCTGGAAATACCGGTCTTCACGAGAACGCAAGCCCGTTCTTTGCGTTCTTAGAATTGAGAAATAGCCATTGTCTAGACTGCAGTTCCCAGCAGCCGCTGGGAGCAGATAGTTATGCGATGTTCATGGTGTAATGTCATCTCCCACCTCGGCAGGTTTGACGTGCGAAGTGAGGAAAAGAAAAGAAAAAAACATGGACACAGCCATGTTGATTTGTCTTCACTCTGTAAATGGGGAAGGAACTGGTCGTTGAAAAGACTCCCCCAAGTTGACTAGTTGAAATTTCAAGTTGAGGGGGTGTTTTTGCTTTCTTTTACCGGTTGTAGGCAAGGACTTACAAGTTCACTTCTTTGTTAGACTGGCTGGAGACATGAGAACCTTCAGCATGCGTAGACACGCACACTCGCACATTATTATGATCAGGCTTTTTGTGAGAAACCGGAGCTGAAGCACTAATGTGGTGTACATGTGTAGAATTAACACCCTAATACTGTATGGTAAAATTTGGTAAACATGCATCTAGATGCTTTTATATGTCCAAGAAAATATCTTTTTTACATATTTGCCTTCATAAAGAATGCACGGATTTATAAATATATAAAGCACATAAATATACAATTTGCCGATGACCCCCGTGTTCTCCCACCTCCATCCTTCGAGCTGGCACTACAAATATGGTCCAAAACCAAAAAATAACTGTGTGTATGTCTGTGTGTTGACTGATGTTTGTTTACAGTCAGCATTAATGGGGTTCATTAGATGAGCAAACCCAGCTGGCCATTTGTGTGTGGTGTTAGTGTTCAATCTTCTTCACCACAAATGCCTACTTTATCTCAACTGCAGGAAACTGATCAACTATTAAACACACAGTTTGTATGTGTAGAGATAGGAGTGGCCATAGAGCACTTACCCCTTAGGTCAGCTGACACTCGCACTAAGAGCTTTTAAGATTCTTCCACTCCATTTTGAATACGTACCATATAGCACTCTGTTACTCTTGATTGTCTTTACCTGGCGCGTTTGCTTTATTCGATTTTGTTGCTATTTTTGTTTTTTGTTTTTCTTTGTGATATTAATAATAAGTATACACAAACACAGAATCAGCTGCACTTAAAATAGAACTACATTGGGGGTGCGGTTAATAATATGTACTGGAAGTAGGCTGTTTGATGGTAATTACAGTTACAACACCAGGTCCATTAACTAAAGATTAATGTACACAGTAGTGTAAAAAAATATTGATTTTTTTTTTTTCCCCTGCTCATGATTTACCATTAAAAAAATAATGATAAACGATGTAATTGTCCACAATTGCTTAAATATGACAGGAAAATGAGCATTTCCACCATTTTAGTTTTTCAAAGGAAAGTATGGGACGGCGTAATAGTATTATCCGCTGTGCAGTCGGAAAATAAACAGTGTATTTAATTATTTGTGAAGTGGTCAATTTGACACTTTAATCTTTTTTTGGTGGAAACCTTTTGTAATTTTTTTTTTCTTCTTTTGGCCAAACGTGTGGTCTTTAACCATTTTCTGCCGTGGCATCATTAATAAACATAGTTCACTCATGTTAACTAAATACTTGTCTAATGTTAGCTAACATACATTGATTGATTTTGTTTCATATTTATGAACTCAAACCGTTCTTCATTTACCTCGATAGAAATTGAGAGCATCACGCAAGTCTGTGAGATGGAGGAAGGGGGTGGGGCTTCCAGGCGGTCTCAGTTACTACACCTGTGCAAATCATTCTAGATTAACAGGTGGATCATTTCCTGTTTTATTTGGGAGAAAAAGACTACTCGTTAGGCTTATTTTTGAGTAATAGTATAGATCAAGTAGCTGTTGCCTTTGCTTCATCTCGCCTTAGATAAGAAGATCACAAATTTTATCCATGGGTGATGTAAAAAAAAAAAAGAAAAAAAAAGAGGGTGTGATGGGGTCAGTGAGAGATGTATTACAGCCACTGTATTGTTCTGCAGGGGTGAAACAGGATCTCAGTTTGCAGAAGAAGAGTTCTGGTTATCAGTCAGTCTATGTCCACATCCTCACCCATGGTCACAAGGCAGCGGATCTGGCCCCACGGTAGACTTCAGTCACTGTAGCATCAACGGGAAAGAATGGCATGATAGCATGACATCAGATTTTCCCCAACACTGTATGGGTAAGGGTCCTTACAAATGGAATATGTTTTTCATCTCATCACTGCTAAGGAGTGTTATTAAAGTAGTATGAGAGTTTGTCCACTGGCTTGGCAGTAGGTGTTCAGTAGATCTGCACAAATCTTAGTGTTATTCTATCTACAATACCACACTTTTCCATGACAAATTCTACAAACAGCCTGTTCACCAAGCTTGACAAGTTTTTCCGGTCATACAACCATTAGCAGAAATGTGTTTTCAGAGTCAGTATACTCAATCCATCCTCTGTGTGTGTTGAATATTATGCAGCTGTAACACAGTCATAGTGATTGGAGTATACGTGTGGGTGTGCGTGTGTGCGTGGGTGTGTGTTAGATGAGCGACATACACAGTTAGGAACGACCTTGTTGACTCTTTGGAGTTTCTTATTAGGACTTGCAGCTTTGTACATTATTGATGTCATACACATACACAGGAGCGGAAGAGATTTACACCCAGCACCAAGGCGAGATGAAAGCTATGACTCAGATGCCATTTGTTCCCTTCCCCCCCCTTACTCCACCTCTCCTGATCAATAGCCAGCCCCTTCTTTATACTTCATTATTTTCATATTTTGTCTTGCTAATTCCTCGTACTTCTCCCGCTTTCTCTTCGTCTTTCTCCCTATTAGCCTACTTATTAAGCTGGCCAGTGTCCAGTTTAATATCTACACAGCCAGAGGGTCCAACACACACACACACACACACACACACACACACACACACACATACACACACACACACATACACATACACACACACATACCCTCCCTTCCCCTGCCTCTCTGCTGTTTTTCTTCCTTCACTCTTTCCTCCTTCATCTCACTGTTTTTTTTTTTCATTTGTTCTCTCTCTCTTTGCATTTCTGTTCATTTTAACAAAACAAAAATGTAGTTGGATCTCTTTGTCTCTCTCCTTCTATATTTCTATATTTTAGTGTTTTCTCACTCTAAGACAGGGACATTATAGGCATACTTGTACCAGTAATGTTTGGGCTCATAAACGATGCATCCCAGATTGTAGCATTTGTTTAACAAATGGCCAATGGCTCCTTTATTTTTGAATCGCTCAAACGTCTAGACATTTCTCTTGGTGTTCTTTAGGCTTTTCATCCTGGTGATGCTCCACTGTGCTATTGTTTCAAATCAGCCAAAAAAAAAAAAAATGCTGTCAGCACAGAACAGGATAATAACCATCAACAGGTCATCTTCTTTCCAGGTAATTTACTGCTTTCTGTTCACACATGAGGATCTTACATTATGGGATTTTTGGGAATCACATTCCGCATGATATGGGAATATGACTTGCATTACATGTAACGTCTTACTGAAAGATTTTCATTAAATCGCTGCAAGAAACTGTGTGTAGGGCTTTTATCTTTTACTCTATATTTCCTCTATTATTTTTGTTCATGTTTCTTCATACCTCTGTCTTTTTTACACTGCAGAAGTTTTAGCTGAAGATTTTATTATGGGCTTTGCTCAAGTCTCTTTTCAAATGAAGACACTGTACCTTGGGTATACTAGAACTAGCAAAGCTTACAGGTGTATGTTTTTTTGGTTCCTGCTCAAGATCAGCACCAGCATGAATATGTAGTACTTAGGGTGGGTTTAGCAATTCTGTTCTTTGCTGATACATCAAAATCAACACAAAAATGGTTTACTGCGCACAAAATCAAGGTCCTGCCATGGCCATCCCAGTCCCATCCCATTCCCCTGACTTGAAACCAGCATGGACCTCGAAATTTGATGGATCTGGAGAGATCCTGTATGGAGGAACGGTCTCAGATCCCTTGCCGTGTATTCTCCAACCTCATCAGGCATTATAGGAGAAGACTCAGAGCTGTTATCTTGGCAAAGGGCGGTAGCACAAAGTATTGACTAACAGGGTGCCAATAATTGTTGCAAACCTATATTTAACAAAGATATTTTTTTATAAACCTGTTGTGTTTGCAATCATTTGATATCCATGAGAGTAGAGTATTTTTGTGAATTTTTTAAACAAAAGATCAAAAGGTTCAACAATAAAGACAATTTTTCACAGCCTTCCTTGCTCTTATATAAGGGTGCCGATATTAGTGCTCCCGCAAACAGAATAAAAACATTTGTGAAAGTTGAGCTTTAATTGATCAAAAACGAACAATTTTTGCTGAGGTTTTTAATATTACCATGAGCTGACGCACCCTATTGGTCAAGTTGATTGAAGTGCAGCCATTTTGTGAAAAAAAAAAAAAAAAAAGGTTGTTTTTTGATTTCCATCGTCTTCTTTTTAGCACTGACAAATTGTAAAAACACTTTGTACACAAGCCTTTTCTTTGCTCATATTTTCACTGCAGTTGCTTGTAATTATTGCAGACGTCTCTCAAGTTTGTAGAAAATGAGCTAGAACTAAGTCCTATTTGGGTTGATTAATGTTTTCGAATGTACAGTGAAAAAAACCCCCCAAAACTCCAATATGCTTCTTTCAATACCCTATAGATGTAACTTTGTATTGAAAAGTGCTGGGGACAGGAATGATAACGGGGTGTAAAATAGATGAACAAACACAAATAACAACTTACACGATCAACGAGACACGAGGTCGATTCGCACTGAAAGTGTTTTCAGTCGTCTGTATCAAGTGCGTCTTACAGAAAAGATATCCATATCAGATGGTTTCCATATCAACCGCAACAACTGTTTTAAACACGTCCTGCAGTCATGAAACGATTTAGAAAGTTTATAACTTGTAGGCACTATGGTTAAGTCTTACTAAACCTGTTGGAAGGAAAAAAACTAAGCAGGCTAAACCAAAAAGCACCAATCCCACACCCTGAATGAATTGTCCAATACTCTGACAGTTACTGTGAACGTAATAATTGTAGATGTTTTTATACAAGACAATTGGATCATGTCATGGTGTCATACAAACATCTGGGTTTGCAACTTGCTTGTGCCACGTTCGTTTATTGCTGTCCGTGTGAGAGCTTAATCATGGAAACATTTTATTACAGACGCCACACTGAGAGACTAACGCTGTGATTAGAATCGAATTGATTTTTCAAATGTTTGCAGCAGTTTCTGCTGCAGGGTATTATCTGAAAGATTTTTAACTGACTGCAGATTTAAATAGTGGTGGGGACACAACCAGACGTATGGAAAAGTTTCCACGACATCAGGGTAGGTTACGTGGCCTGTATACCAATCTCTCTCTCTCTCTCTCTCTCTCTCTCTCTCTCTCTCTCTCTCTTTAATAGGTGACAATAATATGGTGCAGGCCCTGTATCCGGCTGTCAGGGACTTTATTTCCTCTGTTGGTTTATGCAGCTCTTTGGGTTCAAGGTCCCTTCCGCTCTACACCCTTTACTCCTGCTTCGCTCCTCAGCACATAAATTTTACCCCAGTCGAATTGTAGCGTCTGCTTGCTGCAGCAAAAACCCCAAAATGACTATCGATTTTCTGTCCTCTCCACTGTTCAATTATGCAAAGCCACCTTTTTATTCTCCGAGCTGTTTTGGGCCCGGCGCCAGCATGTGAATACACTCCATCTGAGGGTTAAAGTGGTCCCGGCCTCCGTAGTTCAGTGTGCTTGTTGCATTATGGGGCTTTTAAAGATTAGTAGGCGGAGATAAGATTGTACACTTTTGTGAACTTTTTGTTCATAAGGGTTGCTTCGTAGGGGGCGGGGGGGGGCTAAAATCAGCACTTTCGCGCTCTCTCTCTCTCTCTCTCTCTCACTCGCACACACACACACACACACACACACACACACACACACACACACACACACATCTGTGCTGTCAGTTAGCACATGGAGAAGAGGGCCTGTAGATTGTTTGGCTTTGAGTGATGGTGGGCAAAGCTTTCAGGCAGCACTGGCTGTGTGTGGTAAAATGTGTGCATGTGTGTAGCAGTATCCATGCATAATGTGTGTTTATGCACACTGTCACAGCAGGCAGGAGCTGTCTCTTTCTCCCCAGCAGGGCAGGTTGGCACATGATCCCTGTTTCAGCGGGTGGCACAGACGAGTACTGCTCCCCCCACTGACTGACTCCAGAATTGTGTTGGGGTTTTTTTTGTTTGTTTTTATCCCCATCAAAGTTCGTCATTTGACAAAAATGTCGGAGATAACATGGCTACAACTCATATTTAGCAAGTCAAATGGTACATTTCAGAAATATAAAAATATGATGTATTTTATTTATTGTTGCTTTGAAAATAAAACTGTATGTAATTCCAACAGATTTCTAGGGAATCACAAAAAATATATTTAAGTTATTGAAATTTTCTTTTTTTTTTTTGCGTAACGTTTTTAAAAATTCTATTTAAAAAAAAAAAAAAAAAGAATTAAAACCACCTGCCTAATATTGTGTCGGTCCACCTTGTGCCACCAAAACAGCTCTGACCCGTCGAGGCATGGACTCCACAAGACCTCTGAAGGTGTGCTGTGGTATCTGGCACCAAGACGCTAGCATCAGATCCTTTAAGTCCTGTAAGTTGTGAGGTTGGGCCTCCATAGATCGAACTTGTTTATCCAGAACATCCCACAGACGCTCGATCAGATTGCCTTCTCCCCCTAGTGCATCCTGGTGCCGTCTCTTCCCCAAGGTAAGCGAGGAGGGGAGTGGCTTAACACTAGGAATGCTACACTGCAACATTTCTGTATTATAAATTCTTTACTCTAATATTTTGAGATACTGGATTTTTGATTTCCATGAGCTGTAATCCGTAATCATCAAGATTAAAACAAAAACAAGGCTAGAAATATTTCACTTTATGTGTAATGAATCTAGAATATATGAAAGTTCCACTTTTTGAACTATATTACAGAAAAAAATGAACTTTTCCACGATATTCTCATTTTTTGAGATGCACCTGTATACCCCAGCCCTTGACAGTTGCCATTGTAATGAGATAATCAATTTTATTCACGTCACCTGTCAGTTTTCACTGCTGGTGGGCTCATGTACATTAAATCAGAAAAAGCAAGGCCATAACTAATAATCAATACATATTACCATGATACATTAATGATACATCCCCTGAATAAACGGAAAACTGTATTGTGACAAGGACTTGTGCCATGAAATCTAGTGCACCTGTATATATATGTGTGTGTGTGTGTTAGGACTGTTTATATGCAGAACTGTTTGGCTCTCTTGAGACCTCAAACTGATAGACTGTGTCATTATGACCTTGCATAACTCTGTGACTCTGACTGGAATGTGGGCTAGAACTCATCTATACAGTGACAGTGCTGTCACTAACTATGCTGGGAGACTGAAAAAGCACACACACACTCATACTCTCACACAGCGTCTTCCCTATTTGTGCTGGCTCTGATGAACTGTGGTTTCTCTTTCTCTTTTTCTCTAGTGTCTAATCTGTCTGTCTTTCTCTCCATAGCTTTCCCTCCTTATCTCTTCTCTCACATCTTCTCTTGTATATATTTTTTGCTATCTTTAGCTCAACAGTTCATTTTCACTCTTTCTCCTCTCCCTGTCATCTTTTTTTGTCAGACACCTTCCCTCAGCTCTCTCTCTCTCTCTCTCTCTCTCTCTCTCTCTCTCTCTCTCTCTGTCCTCCATCTGCTCCTTATGTTGAAAACTCATGTACAATAGCACGTGTGTGTGTATGTGTGTGTGTGCGTGTGTGTTTAGTTATGGATCAGTAGAGATGACTCTTTAATCTGCCTGTGCTCCTAGAGCCAATGTCACCTTCACCTTGCCAAAAAAAGCCTCACACACTGTTTGACTCAAATGCTTTATTACACACACACACACACACACGTACACTTGGATACTGTGTTTAGGGTGTGTTACAGTAATTGAAACACACTCTATTTAGCGATTCCTGGAACATTGAACATCTTTCTTGAAGGGATGCGACAGTAAATTTGTGGCTGTACATACATTATCACAGCATACACATATTTATGGATACACAAACAAAAAAATAGCTACTAAAAAAACGCTAGACAAGAAATTGGACATGTTAAAATGAGTTTTCTAGCAGTACAAATCTACCTAATGTTTTTATATCCAATTGCAAGGTTTGTATAAATAAATCACGGCAAAGTTTTGTGGCTTTTAGAGACCCGTTCGGTTTTAGAGAGCTGTTCAGTTTTAGTATGTAATAACTGATGCTGAAACGATCTGCGCTGGCTTCTCTTGTGGTTGCTGTGTCATGAGCATTATTGTACTTTTGTCACATTTTCACTATAGGAACCAGGGTTTTAATTAAATATTACTTTTATTGGCTGTAGCTCCTGCTTTTGCGTTCTGCTCCAGATGAGATATCATTCTGCGTCCCAGAAACTTCTCGGGTGAACATGAAATGCAACAAATAAGTGCATGAGTTTGTTTTATACATGTACTAAAGCTTTTTTGTTTTAAGTCTATTTTGTACATGGATAAACTCAAAGCATTTCTGCTTTGTGTGCAACTGAAATGCGTCCATAGCCCAGTTTGGGAATTGTGTAGTTATTGTTCAGTTCTCCTCAGAAGGTTTTGCAACCTCAGAGGACCTGATTATTTGTGTTATACTCATCACAGGAAACCACCTTTGAAGCAGCATGACCTCATCGTTTGCATGAAGCTGCAAGTGTTTGTGCAGCAGCTTTGTGACAAGTAAGACCAGTTCACGTTAGAGTTTTTCTCAACCACGCAACATTTCTACCAGTCGATTAATATTTACTGGTGAATCAATTATACTGGTCACTATACCACTGTCACGATGTGTCACCCACGCACCCTCAGACACCCACACAGTGCTCACCTACCACATACTCAGCCGAGATGCAGCAGCAGAGATGCTTTAATCTAATGCTTCATGTAATTAAATTAGTTTCCCCAGTGATAGCTTTATTAATGAGAATTATTTAACCCGGGGAGTTTGAGCTGTAGGAAAGGGTCTTCTCTGTCTCTCTCTCTCTCTCTCTCTCTCTCTCTCTCTCTCTCTCTCTCTCAGGAATGAAGTAGATGTGGAGAAGAGCTGAAAGATAAGGAGTAGCATGGGTTTTAGTGCAGAATTACCCAGAATTATCTGGATCTCACATTTCCTAATTAGTTTAGGCACTGATATAACTGAGATTATCAGTGTTGTTTTGAGCATGGGGATTGATTATAAATGATGGCTATTTTGACCTTCATGTGACCCTTTTTAAAAACTCTTTTATTTAACTAGGAGTCTTGTTCCTGATCCGTCTCTCCATTTCTAAAAGAAAATTGGTCGAAATATGAAAGATGGATTTTTCTTTTTTTTTTCCCCCTGCGGAATCTATTGGCGAGGAAAGCGGGATTATCATGTTTCACATACTCTCTCAAGTGTTTAGGGAATGTAGGAGTTTTTGCTTTACGTTAAATATCACTCTCTCACTCTGTCATTCTCTCAGGACAAGCTGAAGACACTGCAGGGCATGAAGCTCATCACTGATAGAGGATACCCTCTGCAAAAGTAAGTTTTACAGACCCACACACACACAGGTGCACACGAGCAGGTATGTGCACACATGAACTCTTTATTAGGGACATCTGTAAGTAAGTGAGGCTTACAATTTCTTTATAATCGCTGATTGAATTAAATCAGTTTATAATAGTGGACACATTGAGTAAGATTTAAATCTCCATTAGTATTTGAAATTTTACTCAGATACTGTAAAATGAAGATTATGCTATGTTTAGAGTTTTGTCCAATTAATACCATTAAGTGTAAATTGATTTGATTGACAGTGTCCAGCCTGCCTGGCAAGACTTCCTGCAAGGACAGGATATCCTGGAGAAGCGAAGCCCTTCCCCTCTCTCACTCTCTTCTTCAGACAAGATGAGTACTTCAGTGAGCATGACCACTCTATCAGACGGCTGCACCCCTGTAAGTCCCAGTCCCTGTCCTTTATTGAGGTCTTTTCTGGTCTGATTGCCCAAGATCGGCAGGTTTTTTGAACATGTGCACATGTAAGGTGCATCTGTGTCTACTGTACACGTACCGTAAACACCATTGATCTTTACCAGCACTAGAATATTGGGCAGTTTGTTTTTCCTTCATCTCTAGACAACAGGAAATGTGCCTCATTCCAGCCAGAACAAACTCCAGAACACTCAATGTCATTAACTTGCTCATTCACCCTGTAGCAAGGGACGTAATGTGATGGTCAAGAACATATGATTGGTCTGAGGAGAGTCCATATTTATATGTGACAATGAAATTGGTTGAAATTGTCATTAAATAGCACAGCTCAATTTGCATCTATCAGTAAGGCAGATAACTGTAAAGTTCAGAAATCATAAGACAGAGGGCAAAACCAGAAACATACCAGAAAACAAATACTCTAAGACTATTTGTTTACTATCTAATACGAGTCTCCTTATTAAACTTTTAATAAACATGCTTATACTGTGTAGTGAATGTAACCTGTGTAGATATTGCTGCGTGGAGGAAGAGTAAGAAGATGGTTAGCTTAACTATTACCTTAAACTTTTATTGAAAAATTGCCTCCTGATTGTTCAGAAACTGTAGTGTGGAATATGATTGTTTACACCAGTGCATGTCACACACGCTGTAGTGGTGGTAGGCAGCCGATGATAAGGAGTGTAAGGGTTTACTCAATGCTTTCTAAATCAAGCAGAGCAGGAACGTCAAGCAAGGCAAAGTCATTATTATAATGCAGCCCCCATCTACCATTATCATGCTTAAAAACACTCCATTGTCTCGTTTTATGAGCTAATAAATCCCCAAGTGCCTGAATAGCAAGAACGATTGTTTTCATTAAAAAGCACCTAAAGGCAATGTGCCCTCCCCCTGTCTAGTCACTAATCAACTGACAGGTTTATATTTCACAATTTTATAACCACCTGTTTCTATAACACACCTTCTGTAAAGCCAGAGTTGCTCCATTGGTGATTAATAATTGAACCCATACAGTAATTCCACAACACTCGTTTTAATGTGCCTGTCTATGGTTTGGCTAATACCATATTGCTATGATGTCTAAGTGATTGTAAAACATATTGAAAACATATAAAAAGCAATGAATATTAACATGTATTTTCTGATCATTATTCAGTACAGAGGTTCTCTTCTTTTGTTAGGGCAGTTTTTTTAACTTTCCATTTCTAGTCACTGACATTGGGCCTTGTATGGTTGCGTACGGGGTACACAGTGAAGCAGAGGAGAATTTCTTTCTGTGCTTTCTTGCACTGGTTTAGTCAATATAACGTGCAGATATCTGTAGTAACATGCAGATCATTCTAAACATGTATTACTACTGAATATGATCTGTATGCGACGTTTGTTAATCCAATGAGATTTTCACTCTTCCTTGGGTAATTTGAATATTTAACTGATGCCAGAATGAACACTTCAACTGTAGAGCTATAGGCTATAGTATAATATATATATATATATATACTGTATATAACTATAGGCTATAGCTAATATAATAGCTAATATATATAGCTATAT
>JANDJT010000103.1:5238464-5249776 GCA_024331685.1 Stegophilus panzeri | reverse complement strand
CTCTCTCTCTCTCTCTCTCTCCCTCTCTCTCTCTCTCTCTCTCTCTCTCTCTCTCTCTCTCTCTCTCTCTCTCTCTCGCTCTCTCTCTCTTGTTTTTATATGATATACCCTCTGCCTGGGGAGTGTGGGTGTTGACGTTCAATCAGTGCCAGCATGTTCAGGCACTGAGAGAGTGCTTCTTAGACAGTGGGAGAAAGATCATTTTCAGAGCATAACTTGGCAGCATCTGGCTTCAGCTTTTCTCATGGTCAAAGGCAAGGCCATGGATATGGGCAAATCTGGATATTCACTCAGGACTGAGATCTGACCTGTTTATACAAGATAATAAGTGAGTGTAGTAGAATATACAGTACAAGCATGTCTGGAATTTCTCATCTAAATTCCTTTCATGAGGGCAGCAACTGTCTTGGATAAGTAACAGACAATAAAGCAATAGAATTCAGTGCTCTGGTTCTCCATGAATTAAATTCAAGGGTCCATTATCAGTTCAGTTCACCGAGTCAGATTTATTTCAGGATGATTCCAGAAGTTATTGATACAATTCTCCAGAATAAACCACAATGTAACGACATGAGCACAGAGCTACAGTACACGCTGAAAGCTGTCTTTGTGACAAGTCCATCTGTAGCATCAGGCAGTAGATTTATGTTCTACTTTACTTCCTGTTGCTATGTCTCTTGGCACAAATTAAAAACGTGGGATGACTTTATTCACCTTTTGGGTGTGAGAAGGTTTGTTTGGGTTTGTTTTTAGGATGAAGGGCGTAAGTATCATCGCTTCTATGATCACAGTGGTGATGGACTGGGAGGATTCAAGATGGAGAGGTGAGAGTTCCTTGTATAATTCGATTTAAAATAGTTAAAAATGCCATACAGGTGCAGCAAATGCACAATGGATACATAGATGAATTTTAATGTATAGATGAAATATGACTGCACCTTGAAATCTCATACTTTGACTTTGAAGTGTGCTGTTTCTGTGTTACTCTCTACTTCACATCCTTGCCCTGTCCTGTCTGCTCTCTGTTGTTCTAGAAACCACCATTACCGGACTGAGGGGGACGATAATGCTGCACATCTACAGGAGCAACAGCTGCTGATGGAGAAGGCCATATTGTAAGTGTTTTGCCTGCCTTTGCCTGAAGGGAGCAGTGGGAAGAAGGTTAGGCTGCTACATATACCAGGTTACTGCTGTGCTGAGAATAATCCATCACCCAAATGGTCAGTTGTGGCCTAGGCTTCTGGGGGGGGGCTGACAAACTACACACAGTAACAGAGGAACTTTTCAGGAACTGTGAATGAACATATAGAGGATGAGTTGCAGTTAAAGTGCTGTAAAGGTCATACTGTATATGGCAAGTGTATCTGATAAAAAGGTTGATGAAAAAACTCATTAAAGGAGAACCAGGTGGCTCTGCTATGCTGATAAGGGCACTTTGTTGGCATGGTTTGGGTTCACCCGTCCCTTTTTGAGTCTTCAATTGGTTGACCACATCTAGTGATCAGCGGTTCTGAGGGTAGAAACGCTAACAGGAAGGCAACTGTAAGAACTGAAATGGAAAGGTTATATTGTACGCAAGATATCGTGAGCGTCGGGAAAAACGAAAGAGGAAGTTCGGAAAGAGAGTGCGAGAGAGGGGAGAGTGCACGAGGTAATCGGGTGGAACGAGGTGGAGTTAATGTTAAGAACTGTCGAAATAAACCCTGAGTTCTGAGCACAGAAGTCTTAGAGGTATAGAGGATAGAGAATAGAGGTCTGACTCCTCTATTCAGTGGCCGTAACACACAAGGGAAATAGCCAAGAATCCACGCTTAATACTCGGTAAGCACAGATCCATCCAGACCCATAAACCGAGTATTACACTACCATACCTCAAATAACCCCTCTTTACAACCGTGGTACACAGAAAAAGCATCTCACAACATGTCGAACTTTGAGGCGGATGGGATATAACAGCAGAAGGTTAAACTGGACAGTTGATGTCCAGGTGATGTTTTTTTGGACTATTCTGTATAAAAAGAGACTTTTTGCGTGAGATCAGCAGTTTCTGAAAAACTCAAACCATTGAGATGACTCTTTCCTCCCCCAATTTACATATTCTTTTTAATGTGAACATTAACCAAAGTTCTGTTGATTGGATAATTGGTAAAATGGTCTGCACTTATATAGCGCTTTTTTTTTTTTTTTTTTTAACCTTAGCAGTTCTACAAAGCGCTTTACACTGTGTCTCATTCACCCATTCACACACACACTCACACAGTACTGGCTGTAGAGCTGCCATGCAAGGCAATAGCTTGCCATCGTAAGCAACTGTGGGGTTCAGTGTCTTGCCCAGCATATGGAGACGTGGGCCGGGACTCGCCAATCCTGCGATTAGTGGACAAACCGCTCTACCACCTGATCCTCAGCTGCCCTATAATGGATAATTACATGAATGAGTGTATTGGTGTTCCTAATAAAGTGGATAATAATGGAAGGTAAGAAGATGTATGCCAGTGGATCAGATAGCAAGGTCCAGAAACAAAATTTTGTTAAGGGCACCTTAAGAAAGAACCCTGGCTCTGTGAATACTGGTTAGATTAGGGTTCACTGCCAGGTGACTGGCTCTATAACTCTAGTCCTAAGCTATAACTCCATTCTAGGTGAACATGAAATCAGCTCTTAGTGCTGCCCAAGAGGGCTAAACACAGCCTGTAGCCCATGTGTGTGACAGAGTGAGGACAAAATAAACACGGTGGTTCTGAACCTGTGCACAGTCACCCATAATTGAATTTGGTCTAGCATTGACCAAGAGTTGCAGTCAATGTGAAGTTGTTTTCTTGAGGGTTTCATGAAGTCTGTGAGGGTGGAGGTTGATTTTATATTTATATTTCACAGAATGGTGTTTATAAAGGCCACTTAAAATGGGATTACTGTTTTACTGATTCTAGACAAAAAGATTAAGCTTCTAGTACATGGATTATCTTTAGAGCTAAACATGCTATGGCCTATTCATGATCACGATAGCTTTATAAAGTTTACTGACACTAAATACCGCAATATAAACACTATAATGATAGCATGCGTTTACCCACCACTCTGTATTGTGTTTTCACTCTTTACATAATACGCCTAGATAAGAATAACTGATTGTCAATATTCTGCTTAACTTGTTTTGGTTTACTGTCACTTCTACATATCGAAGATTTTCCGATATATTACAACAAAAGCAAAACTGTCACGTGAGCAAACATGGCGCAGGTTATACCAGCAATGAGCAAATCAGCATTAATCATAGTTGTATTATTGGTGCTGAGTTAAAATAAATATTTTACACACCAGTAAATATCTCATTTAAAGTAATATTTGTTTAAATTTGAGTTTGAACAATAATTTTGTACCATGATAATGCTATCCAGCGTAATTTTACTGACATAGGTGTCAGTGCGCGTACTTGACGTGATACCACGACACTAGCTGCTATGTTTGCAATAATGAATTATAATCCCCTTTACAAACTCAGATCTGATTACAGCATTTTTGTATTCACGCTACACATGAAAGTTTGTAGTGCAACACAGTGGGTGCACTATGGTCTTGCAAGGAAATAACTTTTTCAACAATTTTCGAATGATTAAGAGTAAGTTTGGATGGGCTGAGGGCATCTAGCTAACATAAAAGCACAATGATGTGAGATGACTTCTTCTTGCTTTCTGCTGAATAAGGAGTTTTTCTGAGAGACCTATTAAAAACTCAAGTCATCCAGCTACACCTGTTTAAATGTATTTATTGATCTGTAATTTGAATTTGTTTATATGTAAATTCATTCTTGCAGGTTAACAGAAATATTTCTATTTAATACAGCCATTTTATGGCTAGTTTATTATTATTATTATTATTATTATTATTATTAATTTATTTATTTATTTTTACTTTTTAATGCTATGCTTTTTTTTTTATTTCCTAGAATTCAGAAGGCCTGGCGAACTTTGTTGGAGCGCAAACAAGGCTGGCAGGAGGAGCCAAAGAACCGCATAAATCATTTTGAGATGGTGTCACAGGAAGATGCGCTTCCCACTAACCTTCCTACTGGAGAGCTGGGTCAAAACCTCACTCTGGTAGGGAAGAGAGAGAGAGAGAGAGAGAGAGAGAGAGTGAGAGTGAGTGAGTGAGTGTGAGAGAGATAGAGTGAGAGTATGAGAAATTCATCTTGCAGCAACTTGGACTGGGGGATGAAGATGTTGAGTTGGTATAATGCCCGGATCTGTAATTAGCAGTTTATTAGATTAATTTGCTATGCAGGTTAATTGATTAATGAAGTAGTCTGAGGAGTGCAGTATCATTTTTCCATCTGTCCTTAGAGCTCACAGTGAGTTAAACACTGCTCACCAACCCAAAAAAAACACACCAAAATGAACAGTAGCGAGAAATATAGATATATCAACTGAGAGTTGAAAAGAAGAGATGAAATTGTATTGTTTCATTGTTTCATCTCTTGGGATAAATCAATGAGGAGAAGAAGTATAAGACAAATGGCCTGATTTCTAGACAGATACACCAATAAAGAGGACACTATCTACTTCTGTAAACAACTTCCTCAAGCTCCAAGTTAAATAAGCATTTATGGAGGGTGGGTCAAGCGACATATCAGGATCAAGAGATAAATTCATACAGTGCTAAACAATACTTTGATCATCCAAAGAAAGAAGTGAAAATGAGCCTTATATGTGGATGCAGGACATGACGGATGTTCTTTCTTGTCTTAGCAATAGTTTCTTTTCACACAGAATTTAACCTTCTCTTTGCTTGAAAGAATCACTGGATGGTGAGCAGCATTAGTGCTTTTCTTCTTACATTACCTCCATCGTGCTCTCCCCAGGGTTATGGTTAGTATCTGAAAGCAGCAAATCAATGAGGGTAAAGATGGAGATGGATTCACGGAGTGCTGCATATATTATATGAATACTGTCCATGTTCGCTAAGCTTCTTATGCACTGAATGAAATCAGTACTGTAGTTAAGCTGAAGGACTGTACTGAGAAAGTGTTTAAATGCACAGGCTGAGTAATACATGCACGTAAACACATACGTATATGTATACAACGCCCGCCACTAATATTGGCACCCTTGGTAAATATTTTGACTAAAAATTATTGACTAAAATGGTGCCGATAATTTTTGCACACCTATATTTAACAAAGATATATATTTTTCGCTAAACCTGCATTGTGTTTGCAATTGTTTGATATTTTTGTGAATATTTTGAACAAAATATCAAAAGGTTAAACAATAAAGACAAATTTTCATAGCTTTCTTTGCTTATATTTACCAAGGGTGCCAATATTAGCGGAGGACACTGTATCTGTTTCATCTAGGCTGCGTATGAAGACTCTTACCACATATTCTCAGGTTTGGAGGATGATCTGACCATCATATGCATCATTTAGTGCATAAAAAACCACTGTATGCTGTTGACTAAAGTGTAGCAAATGAATGTGCTGAAATTGACAGTTTGAACCTTGAGAGCGAGACCAGTCCCATTTTTGCCCTTTGGTTTATTTATTGCTGGCCTCTGTGATCCAGTGAGCTGTCCCTTCACCTGCATACATTATTCACACTTTATTTATAGCTCTGGCCACATCCGCAGGCAGGCTTGTCAGTCAGTTTGCCTCTTGGATCTTGGGGTGAAGCTTGTGACTTTTTCTCGACCCATGCCACTAAGCTAGTTCAAAGGAATAGACCAAAATCACTAAAATGATGTACTGTACATGAATTACATAATGGTTATTAGTGATTGATAAGTTTTTATTATTTTTAACCATATTATTAAGTGGCTTTTATGTTGGTGAAGCTTTGAGTGGTTAGTAAGTTTTCTGCCACGAGAAGGTCTTCAGGACGTTTGCGATTTCCAGCTTTTTCAGCATTTTATAAGACAATTCACACTAATGTTGGTTAGCTTTTAGGAGTGCAGGTTAAACTCCAGCTATGAAATCTGATTAGTAAGCTGGTCAAATTCTGTTAGTATCTCATTTGTTATAATATTAATAATATTTGGCAATGATACCACCAATGAAACTGGCCTTCAAATTAAACGTTTTTTTTTTTGTTTGTTTTTTTTTCCATTTTTACAAAGGAAATGGTTTAGCTATAGTTTAAATATCTTAAGTATAGTTGTATATAAAGTGCTTAGTGTAAAATCTAATGTCTGTGATTTGTAATGTCAAAAATGATTTGAAATATGAAGTAAGAAAAAACAAAAAACCAGTACACAGTGTACCCCTTGCATCAGGAAGTGGACCAACCTGGTGATGCCGGAAGGTATCCATACATATTTATGAAATGTGAGCTCACATATACTGCAGTTAAGCTCTGTAGTGCAGCATTGAGATGAAAACCAGCCCTGTTTGCGTGGTGAAAAGCTGCAGAGCAGTATGGATCTAATGGCTGGGCTGCTATAAAGATTCTCTAATTACTCCTCAAGACAAGCCTAGAAAATCACACTAAGTCAATAGGCTAATGGTTAGTTTCTTTTGCTCAAGGGCTCCAAACAGTTCTCCCATTAGCGGTTCTATATCATTGGATTGTTTCCTCCGTTAGGGCTTCCTTCCCATTGGATTGGCCATTGTAACCTCTTTTAGAGCCATTGCTCAAGTGGCTTCACTGCTTGAATCAAAATGGGGATGAGCTGTGTGTTAAAGAAGCTCAGTTTGGAGTTCTCAGGATAGAAGGCTATTTTCATAATACACTCGCATGAGTAAAATGAAGGCTTTTGTAATAGACCTCCTTCATTCCTCCATGACTACTGTCTTTCACTTCTTGTCCACTTTGCTGTTCCCCAGATGGTAGATTTACGATTATCAGATGAGGGGGTCGTCCATTGATTTATGAAATGCAGCTGTGACTGGGCGAGCTTGCTTACCAGTGACTGCACCTTCTTATTAATTTATTCATGCAGTTAAATAAATAAACAAATACACAAATAAATAAATAGTTAACTAAATGGCCCTGCAGTCCCACCTTGGCTGTATATCTTCAGGCACTTGAGAGAAGACAACTATGGGCTCCATTACTGTGTGTGTGTGTGTGTGTGTGTGTGTGTTTCTCTGCACACACACACACACACACACATACACACACATGGCCCATAAAGGAACGGCCCCAAATTAGCCATTGATTTTTTGTAAGATGGGAGAAGTCGAGATTTATTGCAGGTGTCTCAGAGTGAAGTGAGCACTCATATTTCTGAAAGAGAGAGGCACGGAGAGGAAGGAATAAAGTGATGGGGAAATGGCAGAGAGACTTATAGAAGATGACTGATCATTTAAAGTTTATAGGTTTATTCGTATTTAATGACATTAGATGCAGATTCTCTCCAGGATATGGTGTGGTTCTGGTTCTTCTTCCGCTGCAGGTAAGATTGAAGCAGCTTATAAATGAATGAGCTTGCTCTTAACAATGTAACATGCCAGTTAAGTGTTTCATTTATGAATATCTGTAACTGAAGAAGTCATAAAAGTGTTTTTTTTCCCCCCCAAAATAACCATTTTTGCATAAACATTTATTTACTGCCATGTCTTAACAACTGACATAATTTTTTAGGTAAAGGTTTTGAGTAAACAGGTTTTCAGTTATTTTTGTCATTTTTCAAGCCCATCTACTGTCTGGAGTAATCACATATCGCTACAGATGTGGTAAATATACATAGATTAGACTGATAATACCAATAAAGGATGTAACTATCGTCTCCCATATCGCAAACGTCATATACCAAGCAGATGTGCATTATAAATTTGCACAATCGATCCACAGTTCAAAAGGAATTTGCCTGTGTGAAAACAAAGATCCAGAATCAATCCTGGATGCAGATACAGTAGTCAAGCCAAGAGTCTGTTCTGCTTTCTGTGTTGTTAGTTGAGTAAATCACTTATAATGAGTTCCCTGGAGGGGTGGGATGATGATGTTCCTGTACTGTAATCTCACACTACCCTTATACTGCTTTATTTTACTCTTGTGATCCCTGATCAAGCAACTACCATTACTTAGTACCTATGAATATGTGAAATGTGCTTCCAATAGTGGGTTTATGGAATATGACACTTGGAAAGAATTGATGTAAAAGAAAAAAAAAAAAGTCCAAACTTGACTTGTGCCAGATATTGTTTTCACTGTCTTAGTTCATAAAAACCTAAAGCTCGGCTTACATAAAGCTTAAAAATCAGTCTGTAATTAGCATGTGGGCTGGCATCTCATTGAGTTATCCCAAGAGACAGTTTCTCCAGTGTAGGATTTTCATAAACAGATAAGAGGCAGACAGTTAATTGGCCTTGAATTGGCATTTGTTTTTGTTTTTTTGTTTAAAAAAAAAAAATA
The DNA here is from genome assembly GCA_024331685.1 of Stegophilus panzeri. Classification (NCBI taxonomy): domain Eukaryota; kingdom Metazoa; phylum Chordata; class Actinopteri; order Siluriformes; family Trichomycteridae; genus Stegophilus; species Stegophilus panzeri. The sequence continues at coordinate 5,241,428 of JANDJT010000103.1, read as the reverse complement.
CTTACACTGACCAGAGATTGTAAATACCTTTTAGATCAATGACCAGTGTTCCTACTAAACAAAACCTTTAGTCATGTCAAGTGCATTTGAAAGTTGAAATTGAATTGAATCCACATTAATGAACGTTTTAAGGTTTTCATTTGAATTGGGATTTGTGATTACAACACGGTAGGAGGGGGGAGAATACTTGCGCAAGTGTTTACCTGGTGCAGTGCAGCCAGATGCCAATGGAAGTCAAATAATTAGTTAAATTAGTTAACAACATCATGAAGTCAAAGAGCTATCAGGGGAAAAAAAAAAGTCTGGGAGAAATTTCTGGAAAGATATCAGTTAGGATTTGATTACAAAAATGATCTCGAACTTGAGTAGTTAGTCTTGCTCGTATTAACTTTGCAGTTTCATTAATGTTCCAAGCATAATGATCCAAGCATCATTTATCTGCTGTATATTTAGTGGCTGAAATAACATTGTAGAGTTGGCCATTGTCTAGTTAAACCAGATTATAAGAAATGAGACAGGACTTTTAAGCTTTCACTTGAATATAAGTTGCTGTAAGGGCTTTACAACATATACAGTACATGCTAAGAAAAAAGAGCTGGATGTTGAAAGTGTCCTGTCCAGATAGTGTCCAGTTCGTTGAGCTTTTTTGTGATTGTTGCGGTCAAAAACTCTTGATTTTCAGTTTTTGTGCTTTTTGCAATTTGCAAATACGCAAAAACGCAATTGAATGAAATTGTTTTCACGGCCTTTCTCAGTGATGTTTGTTGGTAAATGAGACCTTTTAGCTGTATTCAGGTTCTCTTTGAATCAAAGAGAGCTTTGCCTGAATGTGTGTTGTGATGATGTCACATGACACATTTTGGCCCAAATCTGTGGTAATTTAGAATAATTGCAAGCTCCTCCGAATATTACAGAATTTGCTTGATTTTGCATTCATTTCTGTGATCGCAAAATCGAGAAATTCCTAGACTGAATGAACATTTTATTTGCTTTTCGAGTTTGTATCCGATATGACTGAGCTCCGTTGGTTTGCCGCAGGAGATTAGATGCTCATTACTGATGTTAGCAAGTCCCTGGAAATGAGAAAGGAAGAATGAGGGAGGATTGGTGGTTTAAACAGGAATGGAAAACAGTGTGTGTCAGTGTTTGTACAGTATATTGGAGTTTCAAAAGCTACAGCAACAGAATAGTCCAGTCATAAATGACATTATTATTATTATTATGTTAATTTCTCCATTGAAATATGTACATAATTTCAGTCTTTTCAGATGCTTTCTTTCTCTTTTTAACCTTTAAGACCATCTTTCAGTCTGTTTTCTATTTTTCCCCCTCTTCCTTTCTAAGCCTTTTATGCTATCTTTACTTGTTTCTGTCTCGTTATGCTCCATCTGTTACAGTACTGCTCCATTCACACGCTTGCCTATTATCATATGCAAATGGAGAGTTATCCGTCATTGTCACTCAGTCCAAAACACAAACATGCTTTGAGTCTCACATGCACATTTTGTTTTGTCTCCACCAGTGAGGGGTGGAATGATGTTTGCTCATGTCTGATTCCAGTAATTTCACAATTCCACTGGATTTTTCCATAATCCAGTTTCCACAGCACACTCCATGAGAGCTGCTGATCAGCTCTGAAATGGCTTGCAGGAGAGCGAGTGCAGATTCCTTCAGCTGTTGTCCATAGATCAAACCCAAATCTGGCAAATTGGCACTCTAACAGCAGATGGATATTTGTGATAACATGACACATTAACGGCGCGGTTTGTAATTCACTGTAAAACCGGATAGTTCATTTAACTCAAAATTTTTTTAAGTTCATAAATCAATTTCTTCAAGCCAAATACACTTAAATATAACAAAAATGTAACTCAAACTTTGGAATTTAAAATACATTTTTGTTATATTTGTTATATATAAGTGTATTTGGCTTAAAGAAATTGATTTATCAACTTAAAAATTTTGAGGTAATTAGTTTCCTCAGATTTTTTGAGTTAAATGAACTTACCCGGTTTTACAGTGTTGGAAAACCGTGTATTTGTGACATTATGACAATACCACTGAAATATCAGTATAGAATCTAATGAAGAGAAAACAGTAAATATACTTGCTGTATGTTATGTCAGCCATGTCATTAATTTCTAACATTAATATTGGTTTGAAATAAGTGAAATCTATTTGGTTATTAAAAGGATTGAGAGGAGCTAATTAGAGGCTCATGATGGTACAAAATATACGCTGTGCCTTGTGCCTTGCTTATGCCATGCTTTTGCATGTGCTCTATGATCATAAAAATAGAACCCATAGAAAGAGAAGCCTCTCTCATGTAAACCAGTGTTCTAGTGAACACATCATATCTACTAACATCTTTTTTCTCTTTTGTTTTTCTTTCTCACTCTCTGTCTTCCTACCACATGAGGACAACTTGCATTCTATCTTTCAATTAAAAAGTACTTTAAAAAGGAAACTCTGTTCATTATTATTATATATATATATATATATATATTTTTTTTTTTAATTCCTGGAAGAGAACTGACTAAGATCTGGCTCTTTTGCAGTGGAACGCTCATCAGTAAGTGTGTCCTTTCCCACAGCTAGCTAATGATTACCATGACTTAATGTAAAGTATTAAATGTCTGTGGGAAATGTGCTACTTTCAAAGCACTTACGGCTAAAAGATAGTCAGCCAAGCAGGAGCGGTATAAAACAGGCTCCAAATGTATCTCTTTCAGGTTCAAAGGAGGAGTTGTGGTGTCTGCTGCACTCTCTTTCTAGCTGTAGTTGGCTATTTTTAGATCCTTATCTTTAGGACTATCTGCTGAATGTTCTTTTCTTGGCTGAGAGAGAGAGAGAGAGAGAGAGAGAGAGAGAGAGAGGGGGGGAGGGAGGGAGGGAGTGAAAGAGAGGATCCACAGGTGAACTGAGAGGGGCCTCTCCACCCCATAATCTGATTGCTCGGCAAAG
>JANDJT010000103.1:5224222-5238364 GCA_024331685.1 Stegophilus panzeri | reverse complement strand
GGGGGGGGGGGGGGGGGGGGGGGGGGGAGAGAGAGAGAGAGAGAGAGAGGGAGGGAGGGAGAGGTGCAGCTGTTAGAGGATAGAGGACAGTTTTTGGGCAGGGTGATAAATTAGTAATGTTTCTTTCTACAGAGTAAAAACATTTATGATCCAGTCTGGTCCTTATTTGGTTCTGCAAATCACAGCTGTTTCATACAATGCAAACAAAATGACTTATCAAGTGAAAATATCTTTAATATAGTCAATTTTATAGTATTTCTTTTTATAAGATTACAAAAAAACCTAATACAAGTTTATTAAACCTTATTTATCATCATACTATATTATAATAATGTCATCTCTCAATGTACATCTCTCAATGTACAGTATATGATGTTCTTTTTACTCATTTCATGCTTGAAAAAATCTTGTTCTGTTGACAGATAATTGTTATCATTTCGAGGATTTATTTCTAGAAAGTAGCCAAATGAAATTGAAAAATAAAACACAAAAGAAATTAATAAAATAATTTCAAAAAATAGGATGAGTAATAATCTTATTTGGTTAATGGTTATCTTATAATAGGAAGTAGTAGATAGATTTCACTATTTTTAAGATATTTTCACTTGCTATGATGCTATTTTTTTTTTTGCAGTGTAGGTTCACACTATGACTTTGCAAATATTTGATGATCTAAATATTGTAGTCTGTAAACACATTTGCAGTGTGTCTAAGAAAAAAAAGGAACTAAAATACTAATAAAAAGGTTTTAAAAGGGCAAAATATAAACAGCTGTGAATAATGATGACACGTGAGGGAGACAACCAATAACACGTCAGGGACGGAGACAAGACATGAACCATAACAAAACACACGTGTTCAAAAAGTAAACAAAGTTTGAAACCCAGAAGTGCGCGCTGTCGCGCTACGGGCTGTTGAGCGGGCTGCTCACTCCGGCGCTCAGCGAGAGGGGAACTCTCTGACAGTGGTCATAGCAGAATTGTAGCTTTCTGTGGTTGTAAGAGCTTTCTTACCACTGCAGTCTTTTGTTTCACTCTGTAAATCTCAGACTGCAAAATAGCCTACTGGGCTTTCAAGCCTCTGGCAAACATGGACATCTTATTTCACATTTACTGTGGCTTTAAAGCAGAGAAATTGTGACAAGTATACTATGGCCTATTTATTTTTTAATCAGCTTTTTTTTCTGAAATTCCAAAGGTCTGTGGCTTTCCTTCATTTTTTTTCCCAGTCACTCATCTTCCTCAGAGACACATAAATGGATCGAATGCTTTAGGCAATGCGTCGGTTGGATATACATGCGAAATGTGCGGTGTTTTTTCAGTTCAGTATATTATGCCTGGTAGCTACATGGATCCCCTGAACTGTGTTGATTGCCTTTCCTCTTGTTCAACACTAGAACATTAATTTTTTGGGGGGTTCCTCTTTGAGTCATTGTTAGAATTTACAGTGCATATAAAACCACGCCAACATTTAATTATAACCACAATAATAAAGATTTATGAATACAGGCTTCATAGAAAGTGTTTGACCATAACTCTGCAGAAGCACGAGAACTGATGGAAGAGGAGTAAAGGACTATGGGGACAGATAGAGAGGGGCATCAGTAGATGAATAGCTAGAGGGAAATGATGCAGTACATCAGACATACTGAGTGCCATTATACTCTACCACCATGTCATAAGCCCCTTAGGTTTAGATGGCTACAATTTATGTGACTGTATTTTGTAAAACTAATTTTAAAAATTCCAATCTGGTCCAACACTTCATAACTTTTTATTTCCCTATTATTGATTATCACCCTTCCCACTGGTGGCTAGGAAGATGGGAGGAGTTACAAGTTGATATTTGTCAACAGCTCAGCTATAAAACTATTACTGAACAATGCATTATACTGTATGACAACATATCATTAATGCTATAAGAAGCAGATAAGCTGATTAACCATATTCATAAGGCCCTCTATCTTCATGCCATGTTTCCTCTGAATACCACACATGGTACACCAAAAAGTTTTGTTCAGCCTTTTGTGAAATTTGCACTTTGAACCATTTTTGGTGATAGAGTAAAATAATCCACCTTGTAAAAGTTACCAGATTGTTAGATCTTGTATGAAATATATGATAACAGAACAGCCACAAAATCTCCAAGAGAAGACATCGTTTGAGTTTCATTTACCACTAAAGTCTCGGGTAGCGCAGATCGAGTGTGTACTACAGCTCTGCTTTTCTGTCTCTTCCACAAATCCAGTTCATGTAGTTCTCTCTGGAGACAGCTATTGATCTTACAGGTCACAAAAAAAAATCTGTGCTAATAGCACAACAGTTATAGGTGAGGGATTTTAGAGGGATACTTTTTGGTTTCTTAATCATACAGTCCTACCTTGGATCAGGGCAGTGAAGGTTAGGAGGGGATTTACAGCCCTGTCAAAATAAGCTTGAAACAGAGAGAGAGAGAGAGAGAGAGAGAGAGAGAGAGAGAGAGAGAATAAAAACTTTATTTGTATTGGGTGTATGTTTGGGGTTGACTACATGGAGGTTGGTTGAATCAGCTTACAATGCCTGCAGTATTTATTAATAGGGAGACACAAGATGTTTGGCTGTTGACGGTATTCCACTGAAAATAACATAAAATTAGCACATTCACTTCTCAGGAAATGCATGATTGGATGAGCGGCATGCTTACATAAGCGTGCTTATATTTAGTATATGCACAGTTGGACATTTCACTGAGTGTATCACTCCAGTCCTCTGTGTTTGTCCCGTAAAATTTTACTTCCTAGTTCGAAACTACAGTAGTGTTATAGTGACGTCGTCAGCGGACATGACTAACAGTACTTTTCAGGAATATAACTTTTGACTTAAAATATGAAAGCCTGTCAGATGTAGATGAAAAGGAAGAAGAGATACCAATTTCACCAGAAGCACCTTAACTGAAGTGTACAGATCAAAAAATCCATGCTAAAAGTGATAAGAAAATGAGGAGTCTTGTTTATTTCCTTACGAAAATACAGTAGGTGCATCAATCACAATAAGGATGCCACCTAATGAATGGTTTATATTATTACGTGTGTTTTAACACCTCAGTGGAAAGGTTTCACCTTACCCATGGGTTTCTGGTGCCATTACTTTATAATTTTGTAGCCCAGTTTTGCTAAACATCATAAATCAAAGCAAAATTGTCATTTATGTGCATACCAGTATTGAGTGGATGGTGAATCCAATATTGGAGAACTAAAAGAATCTGATCCTTTAACAAATGGAAACTTAGCTGAAATATTTACATATAAAGAGACTTGATTATATTTTTGCTAGGATGTATTTATTTTTTTGTTGTAGTTTATTCTTTATTATATTTGCAACATAAGTGATTGTTTTTTTTTGTAAAAGCTGCAGTTTCGTCTAAGTCGTGTTTTCAGCGTTGTATTTATTTCCACTGTATTTTTTTAATTAAATAATTCCGTTTTAAAAAATCTTTTTTTTTTTTTTTTTTCAGTTTTTAAATGAAAAGATATCAGATGAGTATCATTATGGGCTGATACTCAAGGTTTCAGTATCGGTATTGGAACAGAAAATGGTAACGTCTCTAGTCTGTAACTATATAAATTGGTAAACAAAAGGAAAGAGATGTCAGTGTTCAATATTCAGCCCAGTGTTTCCAGAAAATCTGCTCTGATGATCACTTACTGTAGTGGGACAGGGTAATGTTTCTTTCTTTCCTCCGTGACTGTGAAATATTATCCGGTTTTTTTTTTTTTTTGGTTCCGCATATTTGTTCCTACTCATACTTCCTAAGGCAAGTGGTGTTATTCGCTTTGCTGCTATAGGCTAGATGTGTTTGATTTACACACAATAGAACCGCACCGGTGGGTTTGCCTTTCTGTTGAGGTCTATCAAGCCCCTTAAGCTAGTAAAATAATCGGTAGAAACTATAAAGCACAAACCTGGCTTTAGGATTCTTCTGACTGAGATTAATAGACGTTGATGCACTGCAAGGATGCATTTTGTACACAAGCATGATGAAAATACTTCCGATTTATCCGGATATTGTCGATTGTGGTATTAGGGAAACCATAGCAACCAGCAGTCAACTAAATACAGCAGTGGTTAATAGCAACCAGAGTAGAGTGATTTGAGATGAAAAGTCACTCAGATTGGGCATTACTCATCTTTTTATCTACCTCTGCAGCAGTACCAAGGAAAAAAAATTGAGCACATATGAATATGTTTTACTGCTCGAGAATTCAACACACCTATATTGTGTGTGAACTGAGTGCTTTCACTTCAAGTCGGCCGGATTTTACAGCACCACAAAAAGGCGAATCGTTATTACATTTCTATATTCATGAAATTCGTCCTGTGTGAAAGTATAAACAGTGGGTGTCCTTCCACTCACACTGCCTCCAGCTGGTTAACTCCACCGTGACCCGAGATAGCAGAATTGCTTTAACACTTGCCGCTCAAACATCCCTTCAGAGCCGTGTGCATGTGTGTGGGTGTGTATGTTTCAGATACTGGAAGAATGCAATGCATTATGCATTTGGTAGATAGTCATCCACACTACACGGTCAATTTCACAGGTAGGAGGGCGAAGAGCAGATCTGAACAGAGGAGGGAAAACTTTTAATACAGTGCCATAATATGAGATGCATCTATAGTAAACTGTCTATCCACTACACTGCCAGTAAAGCAACCTTTTTTGAAAACTTAGGTCCTAGGTCATTAGGTCTAAGTTATATGATTCTATTCATATGCATTATTTACATAAATGACATTATTTATGTTTTTCAGTTAGAGTGGTTTAAACCCATTCAATTGAATGACTGGTCAAACAGGCTAATAATTATATTAAAAATAATACATTTGATAATGGTTGGTAGGTTGTGATTTCCACCACTGTAACTAAGCTTTAAAAAAAATCATAGACCCCCTGCCCCCCTGTCCAAGAGGAACAATTGAGAGGTAAAGGAAGGTAGAGGGAGACACTGGAACATCCAATAGACCAAACAGACGAGTTCCTCCCAGTCTCTCTCTTTCTCCTGTCACTTCATCTCACGGTATCTCACTTTTAGAGCTTCATCTAGCAGCCTCTGAGCTGATCAGAATCTGAGCTGAGCTGAACCAGATCATAATGACTGTATATAATTTCTTATGATGATTTTAAAAGTTCATTATTTTGTTTATTGGGTATAATACAATAGGTTAACATGCTTTAATGTTAAAAAAAAAAAAAATTTTCACATACTGTACATTATTGCAGTACGTCTATTCCCAGTCTGAAACACTCTGATTGAGTTCCGGTTTCTCCAAAGCCCCTCGTTCCGAAAAGTCCAGAGTGCTCTGAGTGGGCCAGCTGACCCATTGCGTTGTGATTGGCCAAAAATTTCAATTGTGTGTCGGAAAAGTAACGCCCCTTGCCATAATCACGAACTTCGGCTTCCAAGGCTTCTAAAAGCAATTAGAAACACAGTTAATAATGACGTCGGTTTTACCGTATCAGTTCGAGCCCGAGTCAGATTCCGAAAACGCGGATGATCGAGCAGATCGATTGGAACCAAGTTTGCAAACACGACTCGAGCAGGATGTGTCACAGTGGTAAGTTTTTTATTTTGTAACTCTCTTACCTTTCAGATACGATGTTATAATGATTTGATTCGTTTTCTTCACTGTAACAACTTTATGTCCTGAAGTGACAACAAAAAATACAGATTTAAAAAATGTAATGAATTAAATATAAAAAAATTATGATGGCATTATGCTGATATTTCAAACTGTGACGTAGACGTTTGAGGAAGTAATATCTGGACTTCGATCGAGGTGTTTTAGGCAGGTCTGGAGCAGTGTTCTTTGTTAAATAGAAGAAATCACTTTGTGGGAGACTATGAGCTTTGTAACCTTGCAGATCTTATACATGAACAAACAGATACGCTATACACTAAAGGAAAAGGAAAACATTAAAAAGCATCATATGACCCCTTTAAATCACAGTTCTGGGAGTAGATTTTTGCTGACACAGACTTTGCACCCTGGAGCCATTTGCCTGATCTTTACTTACTGCTGCTGGTAATTAAAATCATAAATATCATCAGGAAATTGATTTGTTGCAATGATTTTCTTTCTATCTCTCTCTCTCTCTCTCTCTCTCTCTCTCTCTCTCTTTCAAGCTCTCTTTTTCTCTCTCTCTTTCTCCATCGGTCTCACTCTCTCCTTCTCTCTCTCTCGGTCTCGCTCTCTCTCTCTCTCTCTCTCTCTCACACACACTTTCCCAAACTAATTCCATGCTGATTGGTGGCATTTCTGTGTGGCCTTTTCAAAGTGGTTCTTGAGCTCCTATGATACATGCTGGTCCTCTTTTACCCATCAATCCAAAGCCTCCTGGCTTGCGACATTTTTAATTAGCATTTTCGCTCGGGTAGATCTAGTAGTAGTCAACTTGGAGGAGTCCTTCAGGGAGCCAAAACTACAGAAACAGAACTTTAGAGTTGTTGCCAAGCCATAGTTTAATCTGCCAGTTATATTCAATGGAGCATGAGTGGGTTTTTTTTTTTTTTTTTATAACTATAATGTGACTGTTCCCTTTGGACCTGATTGCATAGCCCATTCATGACATTTTGAAATGTGAACAAAGCTCATCTATCATGAAACACAGCAGTGTAATCTGTCAAGTAGACTTGCGTTATTCCATGGTATGTGCATTGTTACATTTAATGTGAAACAAATAAATGTAAGTGGTTACGGGTGAATGAATTTGTGGTATTTCTGTGTTTAGAGACCTTTTGCCCTTCATCCATTTTCCGTAGCACTTATCCTACACAGGGTTGCAGAGGAGCTTATCCCAGGGAACTCGGAGCACAAGGCAGGGGACTTTCAGCTTGGTGCCAACAAATCACAGGGCACAATCGCACACATGCACATACACAATGCATGTTTTTAGATTGGGGTAACCTCCAAAGCACGGGGAGAAGAGGCAAGCTCTGTGCACACAGGGCGGAGGGGGGATTTGAACCTCCAAACCTCCAGAGGTGTGAGGCAAACATGCTAATCACTATGCCACCATGCCCCCCAAATACCCTTCATTCCTTTTTAAATTAAGGTTGTCTAACTGGGCACATAGGCATGATCGCTGATTAATTTTGTCCTTTTAGCTGGGTCATACTGTATGTAACTGTACTGTACTAATTTACTGGAGGGTCTTCCTTTCACTTATTCATTTTCATGATCTGTATATACAGTATATACACTATATGGCCAAAGTATATGTACACCTGACCATCACACCCAAATTCACAAAAATATTCTGCACTCATGGATATCAAACAATTGCAAACACAACACACGTTTATCAAATAAATAAATAAATAAATAAAATAGGTGTACAACAATTTTTGGAACCCTTTTACTCAATACTTTGTGCTACCTCCCTTTGCCAAGATAACAGCTCTGAGTCTTCTCCTATAATGCATGATGAGGTCAGAGAATACATGGCAAGTGATCTGAGACCGTTCCTCCATACAGAATCTCTCCAGATCCTTCACATTTCCAGGTCCACGCTGGTGGACTTTCCTCTTCAGTTCACCCCACAGGTTTGCTATGGGTTTCAAGTCAGCGGACTGGGATGGTCATGACAGGACCGTGATTCTGTGGTCAGTAAACCATTTTAACCAATTTACAAGTGTAATTGTTTCTAAATTTGAACAAAGTCTGTCTGTCTTTACATTCCTTAGATGGTTGTAGTCTGGATGTCAGTACCGCCAAAACTGTATAGAACTGTGTACTTAGCATCGAGTCTGTATGAAATGTTCCCAGAATGTTGCAGTAAAGAATGAACCAGAACTCTCAAGAACGCCTACTAGACCTCTCAGTGGCTTTTATTTACTGCCAGGTTTATAGCTCCTCTATTAACATCATATTACCAGCTGAACTGGCCATCCAAAACAATTTACATGCAATTTACGACCCATTAAGAACCAGTGTATTTGCTGTAATTGCCTGTGTATGTGTGAGAGAGCACAAAGTCCTTGATGCAACCAAAGAAGCTATTGCTTTCTGCTTGTGAATCAGAGGACAATGGTTAGATACACAATACCGTGAGATGTGTAAAATGTCATGTGTTCAATTCAGCGTGACATGGTACATCCTGCCCGGCTCACAAAAAGCTCATTTCCCCAGTGAATAGACCTGAAAAGCCCTGCCCCCTCCTCTGCTCTTAAAGATACACTGCTGCCCTTGAAGATACATTTCAGAACATGATTGAGTTGAAATGAGGTGGAGAGTACGAAGAGAGAGCGAGAGAGAGAGAATACATGTCAGAGACTCAGTGTGAGAGCTGTAATACCTTTTTGTTTTTTTTGTTTTTTTGTTTTATTTTTGAAAGGCTACCGTTTTGACATACCCAGTTGCTCTGATTATTCCAGTGATATGCTAAGCAGGCACGTTCCATTTGTGCATATGCTAATTCGTTCTCAGCTTCTGTGCTGTATGTTGCAATTTAAAGCCCAAGATAAAGTAAAGTGGAACTGAGAGAGACTACATAGCTAATTTGGATTATTATTTTTTATAATAATAAAACATATGTTCATACATAAGGAACAATGACACACACACATTTTAAGTGATGTCTGCATTAAAGTTTGTTGCTTCAATAAAGACCTGTAGACAATATTTAGAGTAGGTAACACTTAAAAATGTTAAAACATCTTATAGTTCATTTTTCATATTGATTGTTTTTTTGTATGACATGTTTGGTATTGTACACACCAGCAGTAATCTCCAGTCTTAGACTGAATGCAAAGTAAATAGTGGAAAGTTACAATTTTTGCAGATTCACTATATTTATGTATATATTTGTGCTAATTAGGGGAATTACATGTGTAAATTGAAAATGTGCACTATGTACTGAGGTATTTATGCAAAAAAAAAAAAAAAAAGAAGAAGCAAAATGTCTTTAAGGCCATCAGACCGTGTGTGAAAATCTGTGAGGCTTCTGTATGATTTAAGAAAATCCACTAGATAGCAAGAGACGCAATGCTGGAACCTAGAATTCCGTACTAGGTTTATTTCTTCCTTTACTAGTAGTGTATTTATCTGAGTGCATTTCTGCATTTACTACAATGGGATCTACAGTTTTTAATTAGCACAACTGTATTGCAGAATTGAAAAATAATAGCCAGCATGTTTGCCTCAGGAGTTAATTTTCATACATACGGGAGATGCTTCATTTTCTAGGTCATAAAGGCTAGACGGATAATTACATTATCATACAAGCAATTAGATAACAAAAAATAAAAATTCTGTCTGAATGTTCTGGTGTGATATTCCCACAGTGGTTAGTATGCATTTTGAACATAGCTGGTGCAGAATTCATCAAGACTAGCTTCAAGTTGTCTAACCATTAAAGACATGCAAAGGAATATTTGAAATAAATCGTCAAATCAAATCAGCAACAAATAAAATCATCGTTCTTGAAAAACGTGGGGTAGAAATATGAGGTCGCACACATGTAAAATCCCTAAAATCATCTGTTACCTTGGGAAAAACCAAAGGATCGGTACAGAAAATGCATGGAAGGATGGATCTATGATTGTATGACTGAGCTGTTTGTTTTCATTCCTAGCAGAAGTGTAATGAGCTTTAGCCTGTGCACAGGGGCGGCTCGTATAAATGGGAGAGAGGAGCTTTCAAAGATTAAAAAAAAAATAATAATAAATCAATATAAGGTTTCATTTTTTGCATCCGCATCATCTTATTTGCAGGTAACAAACATTTTGTGAAACCGAGTGCAATAGCATCACCAGTGGTGATAAACACACACAGAATGATATATAAAGTGAGGATGTGGACTAGGAACAAGCCCAGCGTTGTAGATTCACAAAGCCAATCAGTGACAATCGTGTCATGTCATGTGATTACACAGAGTGACACGCCCACTAGTTTTAATCTCCAATAAGCTAATATCTTTCAGCCCGCATCGGTCATCAGTAGGCACTCAGGTGTAATGAATGTGAATGAACTGGATTATTAATTATCTATAATCATTTTTTTGTGTGTTTGGAGGATAAGCTAAAAGTTGATAGATTGAGCACACCTTGTCTAATCAAAGTACATATTACACAAAAGGACTGATGAGTGTAGTGTTTATTTGGTTTGAATAAAAGGGTTACATCTTTTATGTTTACCTTTTCTTACTTTATCTTTTCTATTCAGAGGAAATGCAGCGTGAACCCAGTCTAGCTTTACGAGCTTGAAACTTGAGCTTGAAATGAATAAATCACTAATGATGCTTCCTGTCTGTCTTCAAATGTGTGTGTGTGTGTGTGTGTGTAATAATTTGCCCCATTGTTTTACATGTACAGTACAAATACAGAGATTTACAGATTATTATTATTATTATTATTATTATTATTATTATTATTATTAATGAGACTTGTGGATATAATGTATTGCTGAGCTATTGATAGCTTAGCCCTCCCATTTAATATCACCACTGCCTGTGTGGTAAGGAAAACACACACACACACACACACACACACACACACACAAACACACACACACACACACACACACACACACACACACATTATCTCTCACATACCTACAGGAAGCTTATCAGTAGGAAGCAGACAGAAAGGAGAATATACTTTTGGACCTTCTCATGCCTGCACAGAGACCTGTCTGCTCAGACACACACACACACACACACACACACACACACACAGAGTATCTCAGGATTATATATTCCCACATAATCTCTGCTTCAGTTAAATGTACATCAGTAAAGTGTTTTTACTTTCTGTAGAAGCTATATCGTGTATGGTCACACACACACACACACACACACACACAATAAGTGTAATCTGCAAGCTTTTAACTTGATTGTCATTGAGCAGTGGTGGAGTGAACACATCTGTGAGAACAAGAGCAGGGAATTATAATGACCTGTCTGTCAGCTGAAGCTAAATCTCCATCACTCAGACATTCTCTCTCTCTCTCTCTCTCTCTCTCTCTCTCTCTCTCTCTCTCTCAGCTCTCATATCACCCATTATCCCCATTTATGTTTATTATACAGTGCTGTTTCTCCTGTTTTTGTGTAGGTATATCTCATAGTAAATGGTTTTAGATCTTCAAATGAAATACAACGTAAATCAAAAGCAACCTGAGTAAACACACAACACAATTTTTATTTATTTATTTTTAAAAAAATTTATTGAAGCAAAAAAAGTTATCCAACACCTATCACCCTTGTGAAAAACTAACTGCCCCCTTAAATCTGCTTGTGCCACCTTTAGCAGCAATAACTGCAACCAAATGCTTCTGATAACTGGAGATCAGTCTTTCACTTATTTCTAGGACTAGGATTTACTCCTATGCTTTGGATCATTGTCTTGCTGCATAATCCAGTTCCGCTTGAGTTTCAATTTATGGACTGAAGACCGGACATTCTGATTTAGGATTTTCTGGTAGAGAGCAGAATTCATGTTTCCCTCAATTATTGCAAGTTGCCCAGGCCCTGAAACAGCAAAGCATCCCCTCACCATCACACTTCCACCACCATGCTCGACCGTAGTTATGCTGTTCTTTTTGTGGAATTCTGTGTTTGGTTTACGCCAGATGTAACGGGACCCCTGTCTTCCAAACAGTTCCACTTTCAACTCATCAATCCACAGAACATTCTCCCAAAAGGTTTGAGCATTATCAAGGTGTGTTTTGGCAAAATTCAGACGAGCTTTAATGTTCTTCTGGGTTAGCAATGGTTTTCACCTCAACACTCTTCCATGGATGCCATTTTTGCCCAGTGTCTTTCTGATAGTGGAGTCATGAACAGTGGCCTTTATTGATGTAAGAGAGACCTGTAGGTCCTTTGATGCTCTCCTTGACTCTTTTATGACTTGCTGGATGAGTAGTTGCTGTGCTCTTGGAGGAATTTCTGGGAAGGTTCACTACTGTGCTGAGTTTTTTCCTTTGAAGATAATGGCTCTCACTGTGGTTCTTTGGAGTCCCAGAGCCTTTGAAATAGCTTTGTAACCCTTCCCAGACTGATTTATTTCAATCACCTTCTTCCTCATCATTTCTGGAATTTCTTTCAATTTTGGCACAGTGTGTTACTGGGTAAGACCTTTTAACCTTTTAACTTCATGCTGTTGAAAAAGTTCTATTTAAGTCTTGATTTGATTGAACAGGGTTTGTAGTAATCAGGCCTGGTTCTGTCGAGTACAGCTGAACCCCATTATGAATGTACTTTCATTGATTTTTTTCATTAGATTTTCTGTATTTTGTGTTTACTCAGGTTGCCTTTGTTTTATCTTAGATTTGTTTTCATTTCTGAAACACTTTAGTAGGAGATATACCCAAATACAGAAGAAATCAGGATGGGGCAAATACTTTTTCACAGCACTGTATCTACACTGCATGATACAATTTCTTGTGCCAATTTAATTTATTATTTGAAAAAAAATGTTCCTCCTAGTATCTCGTAGCTATTACAGAAATTTAATGAAAATATAGCTAGCAGTTTTGTGTCTGGCTTAAAGGCTGAACTTAGCAGAAAAAAGAGGTATTTAACCTTGTGAAAGCTTTGTTCTGGAGAAAAACTTTAATATAGAATTTTTAGCCAGAGACTAAATCTAGGCTACAACCATGAGCTCATGAGGTATCTGATTTCTGGTCAGAGATATCTTGCACTCATTTTGTATCCCATTGGAGAGATACTGGAGATCCAGTCAGCAGCTGTACACCTCCTTTTTAAATGGAACCAATTAAAGGAGAAAATGTTAGAGGGGGAAAATGAGCGATTGAGACAACATCAGGGATTTGTTGCAGAGGAATGAATACATGTATATTACATCATGTTTACAGTCAATTTTACTCGGGTTGCTGGAGTAAATCTTATTAATGCTGCCATAGGCCCACATCACACTTTTACACAAAGCTGTGTTTTGACTTTAAAATTCGAACAGAAGTCAATTAAGTCTGCGTTAAAATCAGATTTGAAGGAGTTTCATCAGTAGAAAATGGCTCGTTAGTTAGCATTCTTTATAGCTTTGTTGCATTTGAGGCAATCAGGTCAGGAGCTGATGTGTATCATTAAAGCCAGTGGAGCTGTGGGTGGTGAATTCCAGTAATCACACGCACAATAGTGTGTAATATGCGCTACTATTTTCAAAGTGGAACGAGAAGCAGCACATAAACAACTTAATCTGCTTTCATCCAGCTGTGTAGGACAGTGTTTCAGCATCACTGCAGATTTACAGTTACAGAAAAGAGAGGCAGAACAAGTGTCCACTGTTTACTTATTATGGTTGCGTAACTTAATTGAATGCCACTGATGTGATGGCCTGTCCGATAGCATTAATGTGCAGAGTATTGCCATGCTACAATACATAAGGGATAATTCACGGCCAGGTGTGCATTACACGATTTTAATGCACGACGTGGAGGCAAATAACCTCTATTGGTTGCCTCCACGGAGTGCATTGAAATCATGTAAGGCTCACCTAGCTGTGGATTATCCCGCTTATACCATGGTCACGTGCCAGCATTGACAAGTTAAAGCTGTCATTGATGTTTGCAGAGCAGAATTTGACTGAGAAAATAAAAATAACAGTTCATTTTCGTTAGTTATTTATCTACGGGTCTTTAGATCTAGAATTCTGCCCGCTCTAAATCATACACAGAGACAAAGTAGTGCAATAAGATTACATTTGTTTGAATGAACTGTAGTTAATAGTTATTGGAGAGAGAGAGAGAGAGAGAGAGAGATGCATGTATGAATTGCCTGTGTCTGTGCAGCGTCTCTACTGATAATGAAGCTGTGAGTTTACCTGTAGGTTACTATGGTTACAGTTGTTTATAGGCAGTACATTTTGTCTGTGTCTATCTTTCTGTCTGTCCATCTGTCTACCTAAATTAAATGTCATGTGTGAAAGGAATAGCATAAAACATTAAGGAGCACA
Organism: Stegophilus panzeri; assembly: GCA_024331685.1. Lineage (NCBI taxonomy): Eukaryota > Metazoa > Chordata > Actinopteri > Siluriformes > Trichomycteridae > Stegophilus > Stegophilus panzeri. The sequence continues at coordinate 5,224,419 of JANDJT010000103.1, read as the reverse complement.
TGCTTTTACACCTTCTATACTTTTAGAGCAGCCATGCAGCCATATCCTAATGATGCTCCTTTATTGTGTCCTATTACATCGCTCCATTCCTGTTTCTATCAGTTAGTACGTTTACATGGGCAACAATAATCCGATATTAACCCGATTAAGACGATACTCTGATTAAGAAACTAGCATGTAAACAGCAATTTTTTATT
>JANDJT010000103.1:5179996-5190022 GCA_024331685.1 Stegophilus panzeri | reverse complement strand
TTATTTCAACTTCTCACATCGCTATTAGTCCTAAATTGCCCCTGTCCCAACTTTTCTGGAACGTGTTGCATGCATCAATTTCAAAATGAATGTTTATCTTCAAAAAATTATGCAGTTGATTAGGTAAAACATCAAATACCTTGTCTTTATATGTTTTTTGTTTAAATACAAGTTAAAGTACATTTACAAATCACTCCTCTTTGTTTTTATTTGCATTTTCCATACTGTCCTGACTTTTTCGGATTTGGGGTTGTAAATCAGTGGAGTAAATAGACAAAATAATAAATATGTGTATCATATTACGCTACCCCGTCCAGTGTGTCCCCTACCTTGTGCCCCGAGTTCCCTGGGATAAGCTTCGGGCTCCCTCGCAACCCTGTGTAGGATAAGCGGTATGGAAAATGGGTGGATGGATGAATGGATCATATTACACTATTTAAGGTATTTATTTACTTACTGGTGTAGATGACCTGGTGGCTCAGTTGATTCTGGAACTGGAGAATGGAAGCTTATCAGCAGATTGCTCCTATAGCTCAATGATTGGTCTTCCTTGAATTGAGGCTGTAATGTACTTTATATAGCAGCAGCTGGAATATTTTTCCCATTCTGATAATGACCTGGGAGTTGAACCACCATGTTCAGCTCTGGCCTCAGTAGCATCCAGAAACGAGCCTGGATCATCCTCTGTCAGCTGGTATTTACTGCTCCAAACTAGCTGAGTGGGATCGGATAGTGATGTGCAACCCATGGCACTGATGCATTCCTTCGCATAGAGGCAATTGAATTTATTAAATCACAGTACACGGAGGGTTAGGGGTATTTACATTTTATTTACTATTAAAGGACAACAAACAGCCGGTTTGAACCGGTTATGTTATAGAAAGTACATTTAGCCTGCTTGTGCCTGCATCTCCTTACTGTTTGCTTCGCTCCCCACCCCCACCCCCACCATCCTGATTAGTCAACAGCGCCCCATAGCGGAGACTAATGAATCTATTAGTCAGCTAGTCTATGCCACCCCTTGTGTGTGTGTGTGTGTGTGTGTGTGTGTGTGTGTGTGTGTGTGCGCGTACATCTGCTTAATGGCATGGAAGCCTCAGCGTCTCATATACAATGATAATATCTATTAAGATGAAGGAGATGCTGCATATTCTTATGCTAATTCCACTTCATTAGTACAAAGACAGAAATCTGCTTGTAGCATGATTTCAATCATTATGACATGAATGAAGTATTCATATTCTCATGTATTGTCTATGTTTGACTGTGCAATGATCGCCTAATAAAGAATGCAGTAGCCTAAAGAGCCACAGCTTCATTACATATAGCAGTTTTAAGTTTCGTTATTAACTTCATCATCATGCGATGTTTAATCACACCAGCGGTGTCACTCTGTATAATGTTACCCTGTTTCATTATCACATCTTTCCTCCCTGTCTTAGGAACCATTCACACAGCACTGCAACCACAAACCTGGTGGGGGGGGCGGTTAAAGAGATCAAGAGCGTTCTCTCTTCCTGAACTATAAAGAGATCAGGCTTTTAGGCGAAGCTGCAGTCTCAATCTCAACGCCACTATTGTGTGTATGTGCACTTACCTTCCCAAATCCATTAGCCAGTGTTGTAATTTAAGAATACGCAAAGCTGTGGATTATGGGAGAACGGAAAGAAAGAGGGCGGACGGAAAGGGAGCCAGCGAATTCATGTTCTTGTAAAAGGCCCTGTTGTTCTCTACGTTGAATTATTAACACAGCTGGGGTGTTGTGGAACTTTGGATGAGCTGAAGAGGAATAAGACTGTTTTTTTTTTTTTTTTCTGTTCATAAATGAGAGAACACCTTTACGTCTAATACGAAGTCATTAAACTGTTAAATTAGTGCCACTGTGAATGCAGTGTTTACTTTTCCTCCAGCTACCTGTATGAAAAACATAGTAGTACAATTGTAAAGTAGTCGGTCAAACTAAAAAGGTAATAATAATGTTATCTGAGCTAGAGACTTATAAACAAAGGAATATATATCAATGTATGCTTTATGTACACTGAATAATAACAAGGAAAAAAGGCTGATGAGGAAAGCAGACGAGAACCCGAAACTGTGAAAACCAGGAAGTAAAATCAGCAACTAGGAAGTGAGGCAGAAGTAAACAGGAGGCTTCTGTGACAAAATGGCTTCATCACAATTATATCTGGGGTATAATTGGGTCACACAAATAAATACAAATATGCTTTATATAACTATATAGACTATATGGCTAAAGGTTTGACCATCACACACATATGTGCTTGTTGAACATCCCATTCTAGATTTAGTCCCCCTTTGCTCTTATAATAACATCCACTCTTCCAGGAAGGCTTTCTACTACATTTTGGAGCATGTCTGTGATTTAGGATTGGTCTATTCAGCCACAAGGGCATTAGTGACGTCTGATGCTAATGTTGGACGAGGAGGCCTGAGGTGCAGTCAACGTTCCAGTTCATCCCAAAGATGTTCAGTGGGGTTGAGGTCAGGGTTCTGTGCAGGACACTCGAGTTCTTCCACTTTAATCTTCACAAACCATGTCTTCATGGAGCTCACGGTGAAGGGGAATTGTAATGCTACAGTACACTATACAATTGTGTGCTTGCCACAAAGTTGGAACAGGTAAGATCCACATATGGGTGTGATGGTCAGGTGTCCACAAACTTTTGGCCATATAGTGTATGTAAATATGTAATATGTATAAATATATATGTACTATATGTACTGCTCGTCTCTCTTTACAGCATGAGATTGCACAGTATCTGGCTACTCAACCCAGATTTCACTTTATTAGCACATGCACGTGTATTGACATGGTTGACATGTGGTTCCAATTATGGCAGAAATATCATGCCATTTTTAGTTCTGCATATGAATGAAGAAAATGTCACTCGGGAGGATTGCTTGTTATACGGTAATGATGATGGGTACAGCATCAGCAGTGACATTTTTGTGGATAGTTTGCATGTGTGTGCTTGTTTCTGTGCATGTGGGTGCTTACACGAATGCAGAGGTTCAGTTTGAATGTGGATTTTGTAGACTGTGAGTGAAAAGGGATTGTACTTATCGCTTTGTTGCATCAGCAGTTATGGAGTTTCCAAATCCTGAGAAAAACATGGCCGAAAATGAACATAGCAGAACGGACAAAGAGGATTATAAGGGGGGGGAAGTGATATCATATACAATGCAACAGTATGAAAGTCTTTCCAATAATAAAATCAAATCTGTGGCGTATAGTGACAATAACAAGATGAAGAAGATTTTTTTTTTATCTATAGAGTATTTTCATTAAGCTTAAAGGGATAGTTCATCCAAAAAAGAAAATTCTGTCATCAGTTACTCACCCTCATGTCGTTCCAAACCCATAAGACTTTCGTTCATCTTCGGAACACAAATGAAAACATTTTTAATGAAACCTGGGAGATCTCTGTCTCTCTATTTACAGCCCGGTAACCAAAACTTTCAAGCTCCAAAAAGTTCATAAAGGCTTCGTAAAAGTAATCCATGTGACTCGAGTGGTTTAAGCCCAATTTTATGAAGCGATACGAATGCTTTGTGTGCGCAAAGAAACTAAAATTAAGTCTTTATTCATAAAATATTTTCACTTCTGCATTAGTCTCCGCGAGAGCGGGCGTTTGTTTTGTTTTTTTGTCGAGCGGACAAAAAAAATGCAAGCCATCCTCTATGTCGAAATCTGCAGACATCTTTGTTACAAGGATTGTTCTATATGACTCAGTTTGTGTACAGTGTACTTCCTCTGCTGTAAACAGTGCAGCGCTTCCGAGTCCCGTTGTATCGTGAGAACACGAGAGCAGACGTCCGTTCTTGACAAAAAACATCCACTTGGGCTGGCCGAATTTCAAGATTAATTTGGTTAATCCGAATGACCTTTTTAGCGCGATTTAAAAAAAATAAATTTATTCAAACATGCATAAATGCTATTTAAAAGTTTAAACAAATATAAGGAAAAACAGCCTTCTTAACCTGATAAACTCCTCCTACAAGCCTGTACTACTCCCAAACACTGCGTACTTAGATTTAAAAAACAAACATACAAGCATACAAGATAAACAGGCAGCACTTTACTGAGCTCATAGCAAAAGGTTCAAATGTCACTTCAGAGATATACTGGTAGAGGTTTGAAAAGTCAGATGAACAAGTTTATGTCAAATATAATGCTGTATTACATCCTAAGAGACAACTCGTTTTATTGCTGTGTGCAGACATGCTGATTTGACGTCACTCTGTAAACGGTGGAAGGAATGCAGTTATGAGAAGAATACCCCAAGCTGACTTCTCAGTTGCGGTGGCGTGTAATGTCACGGAAGTCATGGTCCTTATTTACTCTGTCGAGAAAGAAGGGTTCACTAAGTTGTACAAAATTAGTAACAGCTATAAAATAGTGCAAATATATTTTTTTTTAAATACCCTTTATTTATAAGAACCACTGTTTGCACTATTTGCTATAGATGGTGCTGTTGCTATTTTCCCATTCTAATAAATAAAAAACTTTATAAATCAATTTCATCATTTTTTAAATGCACTGTGTAAAAACAAAAAAATCGTAATCGATAATCGTTCATAAAAATCTAGTTTTTTTTCCTTTGTGCAATATCGCCCAGCCCTACTCTCGCGTCAGCACAACACACATACTTCGTGGTTCTCGTGAACATGCGTCAGAGATCTATGCGGAAATGAAGATATTTTATGAATAAAGACTTATTTTTAGGTTTTTTTGCGCACACAAAGCATTCGTATCGCTTCATAAAATTGGGATTAAAACACTGGAGTCACATGGATTACTTTTACGCTGCCTTTATGAACATTTTAGAGCTTGAAAGTTTTGGTTACTGGGCTGTAAATGGAGGGACAGAGATCTCCCAGGTTTCATTTGTGTTCCGAAGATGAACGGAAGTCTTATGGGTTTGGAACGACATGAGGGTGAGTAACTGACTGTAGAATTGTCATTTTTGGGTGAACGATCACTTTAAGGACACTTCACAAATCAGACCCATTAAGCAATTCCAAGTATAGCGAAAGACAAATTTATACAGAACAAAGCTATAGAGTTCTTTGCACTTTCTGAGTTTTGTGTGTGAAACTGGTGTGAGAATGCAAATGATATAATTGCTGTGTGGCTTAGTGCCTCATTTCCCATCGGAACTTGTTGACTAAAACAGCATTCTAAAAAGCATTCATGTATGGCTGAATTAACAACAAGGCCAAAGTGTTTAGGCTCTGAGCAATGGAACGTTTCATTTTTTTTTCTCCAGCATTTACACTCTCAGTTTCAACTGCAAGCGGTCGTGCAGTTTTTTTTTAAAGAGGCATCCCAGGTTTCCACTGGCTAAAGATTTGAATTGCATAATAGTATCTGGGAGTGTAATAATGAATGGCATTTGGAGCTTTAAGAATGCATTTTACCATCCAAAGACAAAACCTTGAATAGATATACATACAGCCACATACAGCAAAAGACAGAAGATGGTAGATCTGTCTGTACCATTGTGTGTCAGGTGTTACTGACAGGTGTATTCATTTTACTCAGTAAAATGGTTATTACTTCCTCAGATTGCTGTGACATTGCTGGGGGGTTTTTAAACATTAAATTTCAAAACCCCCACACTGTTCACACCTTATTTTAATTACATAAGGAATAACACTGCGCAGATTGTGTGATTGTGCAAAAATAATCCACTGTGGGGTGGTGTGATGATGTGCCATTACCACCCCAAAGTAAATGCTAAATAGTCTGCACTTATATAGCGCTTTTCACCTTAGCGGTTCCAATGGCACCAATGGCTGCAGAGTTGCCATGCAAGGCACTAGCGAGCCATCGGGAGCAACTTTGGGTTCAGTGTCTTGTCCAAGGACACTTCAGAATGTGGAGACATGTGGGTTGGGAATCGAACCGCCCACCCTACGATTAGTGGACAACTCGTTCTACCTGCTGAGCCACAGCCGCCCAAGTAGATTATTTTCATATAACTGCACAGTCTGCGGAGTGTTATTCTGCTTATACCACGACAATTTACCAACGATTACTTTATTCACTTATTAATTAAAACCTTTGAATTGTTTATAGTTAAAATTGAATGTTGTGGAACATCTGCGAGACAAATAAGTTCCTGTTATCACTTACCCAAAATGGTTGTTCCTTCACCAGCATCTCCTTCTCTCTCTCTCTCTCTCTCTCTCTCTCTCTCTCTCTCGCTAAAGCACTGTTACTGTTACAAAGCACTGACACCTGAGACTCCATCTGTAAATGTTAAATAAAAGTCTCATTACGTGACTTCACCTCATCAACAATTATACGTTTTTCTTTGTTAAACAACAACGATGGATTTAAAAATCCCTTTATTATTAGTCTTAGATCAGTCCCTCCAGGATTTTGCGATCACAGAAATGAACACAAAAAGAAGCAAACTGCGCAATATTCTGAGGCGCTTGCAATTTTTCAAAATTACCGCCGATTTTCCACAGATTTGGGCCAAGACGCATCGTGTGACGTCATCACAACGCGCATTCAGCCAAAACCCTCTTCGATTTCCGTCCGTCGGACACGAGTACAGGTAAAAGGTCTCGTTTATGAATAAACATCACTGCAAAAGACTATTTCATGCAATTGCAGTTTCACCTATTCAAGTAGATTTCTGCAAAACAAAAAAAGAAGCACAAAAAACTTAGCAAGTTGCATCACAAATTTTGAAAAAAAGCCAGAGCAAAATCAAGCATTTTTGGCTGCAACAATTACAAAAATTATTGTGAGGAATGTCCGCTGTACAACTCCCTGTGTATGAGCTGTTACTGTATAAACAATAACATATTAGAACGAGCACATTAATATTAAATATCGTTCACGTTACAGCTGGGACTGCTGTCCGAGTCGTGCGCTTATACAACAATAATGCACACCTTCTGACCAATCAGATTCCAGACTTCAACCCCGCTGTGGTGTAAGGTCATGTAAATGGAACAACTAGAGATGTTGTCATGGGAACACTATTGCCCCACCCAACAAGCCAGATACTGTATATCACTGGGTCTTGGTTTCAAACCTGTGACATTTTGGTGCTGGAACCTAATTTATAGACTGAGAACTGACTATTTTGTGGATCAGTGGATCAGTCTGAGATTAGCACTGACACCTTGTCAGTAGAAAATGGCTCCTGGGGACTCAGTTAAACCTGCACAGACACCGGAATGATACACACAGCGGTGTGAAAGAATGCCACAGCTGAATAACCTGCAATTTCCACCAATGATCAGGGCTACAGTAGATCGTGTCACACGTACACTAATCACTGACACACACACACTCATTCATATGCAGATTCACATGCAGTAATGAGCGTTAAGGAACAGATTCCTCTACGTATTGAGTGCACTGATGCCTGAACGCTATGAAGAGAGGGATTATGAGGGTAATTACAGTGACTGCAGTAGGCAGAGGATTGTGGCTGGTGTTTGTGTCTTCAATTTTTCCACACAGAAATATTCAAATGTGATATTTTTACTAGGGTTTTTTTTTCTTCTTCTTCTTCTTCTTCTTCTTCTTCTTCTTCTTCTTTTTAACAGCAGTGTTACTTTTTCCTCAGTAGGCGTGAATCTGAACTTTGCTGGAGTTCAGTTTATTTGCAACTTATGTAGGAGCATCTTGGATCCAGTTAACAGTGTGAAGTGTGAGCATTTCATACCCCTATGACTTACACACACTTTGATAGAAAATAAGACAGTGAAACATGTGTGTGTCATGTATGAAGTAACGTATAGTGTGCGTGTGTGTGTGTGTGTGTGTGTGTTCAGCCTCAGTCTAATCTTTCAAATGAGGTGCTTTTGTGTCTTCACATGACTGTCCATACATGCGAATAACACAGTGGTTGCACACATTGTTTCTTTTGCACGTTTTTTTTTTTTTTTTTCCAGACCCAAATCTGTTTGTGCAAAGAGTATACAAATCTGGCTGTGGTCCAAGTAACTGATCTCTCATCCACCATCTGTGAAAACAATTTATACTTTGAATATCCTCCCATTTCTCATAAGACTAATAGGATTATACACCTCTTTCCTGGAGAGATATTACATTTAGTTTGCCTCGATCTGTTTCCATGAAAAGTTTTATTATTCCAGTTGAGCTATCAGATGGATTATTAATGTCTTATTAGGCAGCATGTAAATGTCGCTCCTTTCTTCTATGCAGACTCTATTTTAGTCAGCGTCACCATTTTTATTCCGAGCTTTCCTATGTTTAAGGTCGCGTAGGGAAAAGTGTAGGCGGTTAATGCATTCAAGCAGTCGATCATAAATCACTTTTGTCCGGTGTCTTCTCAATGCAGCTCCATCTTCATTTACATGTGCTTTTAAAGGCTCACAAATTCAATAACGTCGTCTTGCAAATGCAGCCAGCATATGCCAGAAGCCCATGGTGCATGTTTAATTCACCCATTTTCAGATAAAGTGAGAGAGAGAGAGAGAGAGAGAGAGACTTCATTAGTAGGATGTGAACAGACTGGTGGATATTTCATTCGAGATGGGAGTTAACTAAGATGCATGAACCAAGCCACAGACTGGTGGAACCCTGGAGCGCCAGCGTTATTCAAAAACATGGCTTAATTCCCTTCCGAGCGTGAAATCGAGGGCTTCCTCTATCGATGTCTCCACTTCTCACGCCCTAATCAGAGTGAGCTGATAGGAAAAAGCAGGGTGATCAATAAAAAAAGAATTGGAGCTATGTCTAAGAAGCTGTTCTGTCATCCACATTGTTTTGAATGCCTAATAATAACAATAATAATAATAATAATAGTAATATTAATAATAATAAGCCAAAGCCAGTGGATGTATTATAATCTTGTTGAAGTTTCATAGGAAAAATCAAGACTACAGTAGAGTATCGAGGGCCAAACTCGGGGTGACAAGGACACAACATTTTATTCTATTTTTCCGGGGAGGGTGGGGGGTGACTTTCATGATTGGTCGTAATACCTACAGGCTGCAGCCAATGGGAATGCTTCTGCCTGTGGTTGTGCAATGTTGACTTTCCTACGTAGAGGCTGCAGCCAATCGGAACGCTTCACTATCAGCGTGTGTCCTCACAGGACCGATCAGAGCACCTCAGGTAAGGTAACGTAGATTTAACGGCGCCGAAAATCTCGACAGAAACAGTTACTTTAACAGATGCGATAGTAGAAACTTTGATTTGGAGAAAGCTGCGTGCACGCACCTGAAACGTTCCAGGTTTCATCTATTTTGAATGCCCTTATTCATCTTAATTTATTTTCACTTTCATAGCTTGCTAAGTATTATATTCACAGTTGTGTTAGCCTACATATTTATTACAAATCGAAACTTGGTCAGTAGTTACATAAAGAGATATGTAATGTTTGTAAAGTGTTTTAGCAGTCGGTTATGCAGATTCTCAAGCCATTATGGCCTTTTACTGTACCACTTTAATTTTTTTACTGCACTGAAACAGGCTGTCACTCTTATTTTTGTGGATAGTCAAAAAAAAGGCAAGAGTTTGAAGGGGGAGAGACAACTAGAGTCCCCCCAGTGTATCTCAGCCATTTCCACCACTGCTAATGACAGTGATCATTTTTAGGCCTATATACTGTATTTATTAAATGTGGACAACATAATGACTCTATATTCTGGCTAGAATCTGGACAGATCCGTTGCTTTGCAAACACCACCTTACCTTAGATCATTTTTGATGATCATAGCATACAGGTCTTTAAACACTGCAAAATGCACAGCTTAAATGGAGATGACCTGAACATAATCGCTGTGATACACATATGAAGACCAAAATGAAAAAACGATCAGAGTCACAAAACTGTATTTTTGGAGTTGTGCATTCACGGCTGTTGATTGAGCATTGAAGAATGATCTCATAAATGTACTTGGATGATAGAAAGATCAGGGTCACGGAATGTTCCATTTAAAATAAAGCCATGCTATGGAAAAATGATCAGAGTCCATAGCCTACTGTGAGAAAATGATCACAGTCCA
>JANDJT010000103.1:5167309-5179896 GCA_024331685.1 Stegophilus panzeri | reverse complement strand
CAAGATTTTCTCTGTTCTCAACTATTATGACATAAGAAGGTTCTGAACTTTTAAATTCAAATTCTGGAATTCAAGCATGATGTGACTCTGATCGTTTTATCATTGGTGCCTTCATATAACTTTTAAACAAGACACCAACCTTTATTCTTTCTATCGCTGCAAATAGGAAAGGAATATCAGTGTTATTGTAGACTCCATCCATACAGCATCAAATCTTTGGCTTTGCCTCTGTGGGGAAAACCTGACTTCCAGATCACATTGTACATCCATCACACCGCTGACACACTTAATGACAGACTTTCTCATGAACTATCCCATGTGCATCTCTGTGTGTGTGTGTGTGTGAGAGAGAGAGAGACAGTCAGACAGAGAGAGAGAGAGAGAGAGAGAGAGAGAGAGAGAGAAAATGAGAGAATGAATGGGATAGTCTTCTTATCTTTGGAGCAATGTTTCTCCCTTTAGTTTAGAAGCAGAGACTGGATTTTCATAGCCACACACACACACACACACACACACACACACACACACACACACATATGCATACATACATACATACATACATACATACATACATACATACACTCAGCCTACTTGCTATTCAGCTGCCCAATAGAAGATTTAGCTTCAACTGTGCCCCCTTGGCAGTAATAAAAAACAAAACAAAGTTATTTAACTCAGACCTGTATAAAGGTGTAACATTCATCATTAATCAGGATGTGAACAATGAGAGGCAATAAGCATGGTGTGTGCTTATCTCACTGCATGTTTTAATGCATGTCAGCAACACCTCTCCAGTTTTGTGATGCACATGATAAGGTACCTTTTGTATGAAGCAGACTTAGCACTTAATGTGGGGTGAGAATTTCAGAGAACTTGTGATCATGTCAGTTTAGCTTCCTTACTCATCTCCTGCCGTGCTTGCTTAAGTGCATCTGAAAAAAAAAAACCCTCTATGAAGTCCAGTTATGATTGTGTGTTAGCATGGATGCACCTTCCCTCCATTCTCAGACAAGTTATTCCTCATGTGCAGATGATATATCTGAGTGTTTTGTAGCTAGCCAGGGGCAATATAGATGAAGAGGCAGACGTAGGAGAGATAGATGGATAGATGGATGGCTGGAGAAAGGGAAACTGATAAGACGGAACAAAGGAGTGAGGATATAAATCTGAAGTTAAGATGGCCGCAAATTGGGAGAAACAGTGACACCATTACAACCACCATTTTAAGTTGCTTGTAAACAATGACATTACATAAAAATAAAAAATAAAAAGTAACTGATAAGAGTGCATTCTTACCAAATAAATCTGTTTCGTTATGGTTTTATTTATTGTATTTTATTTATGGTTACGTCAAGATAATATCTAAAATTGTCTCTTCCAGAGCTTTTTTAATGTCTGGTAAAAAAAAAAAAATTCAAGCTTAAACTGGAAAGTGCAAAAAAAAAAAAAAAAGTCTCCCTAAAGATTGTGTACACATGGCAAATATTATTGGCATCACTCACAGATGTAAGAGCCTCTTCTCCTGGCTTCAGCACAAATTTTAAACGTAATGAGTGTTATGACCGATTCTGCATTTGCTAAGCCAGTCAACAACTAACTTGTCATATTCTCTGCTGTTCTCTACTAACTCTGAGAATCTGGACACTGTAAGCACAGACACACAGATGTGTATGGGTATTTATTTCCACTCATCACCAGCCAAGAAATCTCACATACCCCTGTTAAATACTGAATGATGCCACCCTTCACCAACCACAGGCATGCATTTCTACTCCTGATCTTCCAGGGGCGTTAATTATGAGTGATGGCTCTCAGATACTATCTGACTACCAGGCTTGGGAAGGAATGACTCTAATTAACGCAGGACAAAGAGGGGAAGCATATGAGGGAATTAGACACTACAGTTCAGTTTGATTGGAGGAGGTTGACGTGGGGTTAAGATTAGTGAAGTTAATAGCACTTCATTAGATCTCTTGTCTAGGAAGGACATCTTGTATGAGTGGAAGGCTAAATTTGCTTTACAGAGTGTTTAATTGTCATGTAGACTGGTTTTTGCAGCATTTCTCTCTTTGACACTCAGACCTCTCCATGTCTTATTGGCGGAGACCAATCAGAAAACCGATCATATAAGTGTTTAAGACTTTATAAATTGCTCTAAAAGTTGCATAGGTATGTCAGATGGTAGAATCCTAAGAGATATTTCAAACTAAGTACTAGAGTAGATCAGGAACTATTATTTTAGAGAAATACGAACAATCATTTGTTAGTTTCATTTATGAACTCCAGCTTCATAGTCCAGAGAAGATCAATGATCAGTGTAAGGGCCTTTTTTTTGTGCGGTCATTATGCAAGCACAAAAATAAGGCCAATATCGTGGAGTTGGTGTACTGTAAATGTATATGGCAAAAATATTAGGTATTTTTTTCTGAGCACTGATGCAGAAAATAACCTGCCAAAGAGAGGCATGCTTGTAAAAGTTGTTATTAGGTATTCTGTTGCAATACTGAATGTTCTCCAACAGCAATTATATTCTTGTCCTAGTATATGTGTAGATTTTACTTAGAAATTTCACTTGAATGTTTTTGTGGTAGAAATAGTCTTGTCTGATATTTTTGTTCACTCACATGTGTGTTTATAGAACGTAGTGGTTATATCAGTAATTCCTTGTCTCTGTGATGTCAGTAAATGTGACTAGTCCAATGGGGATTTTTTAATTTTTTTAGTCCAATCTGTTTTTAAAGGTCAGTTAAGCAATTTGAAAAATCACAACCTGTTGCCATTCTGCACGTGTGCACATAGAAACGCATCATGTTTTGCACAGTGATTTGTTTATTCTGTACTGGCTGGTTCATGGTCAGGAAAAGGTGTGCTTTAAGATAATGCTTATACCTTATTGAAGTTTATTATGCTGTTGAAAGTCTTCACAAAGGACTCCAAAAATGAGCAAGACGGTAGGAAGTCAAATGAAAACAAATACACAATTTTGATTGAGCAGTTCTTTAGAGATGGGGATACGGTGGCTTAGTGGTTAGCAGATTTGCCTCGTACCTACAGGGTTGGGGGTTCAATTCCTGCCTCCGCCCTGTGTGCGTGCAGGTTGCATGTTCTCCCCATGCTTTGGGGGGTTTACTCCGGGTACTTCCTCCCCAAAGACATGCGTTGTAGGCTGATTGGCATCTCTGGTGTGAATGTGTATGTGTGTGAGTGTGTGTGTAATCGTGCCCTGCGATGTGCCCTGGGGTGTCCCCCGCTTTGTGCCCCGAGTCCCCTGGGAGAATGAGCGGCACAGAAAATGTGTAGGATAAGCGGTACAGAGAATGGATGGAGTTCTTGAGAGATATTGAATGCTGCTGGAAAGTAGAAGCCAAGTAAACTTGGCTTCTAACCAAGTTAACCAACTACAGAGGCAGGAGAAGGAACTGGCTAAAATAGTATAACACGTATATGTGGCAAAACATATTTAAGTATATGTAGTGAGTCTGCCTTGATTTAGCATTTAATTACACGGTCATTTGAATTCATTAAGTGCAGTTTTCTTTTACAGAAATTTTACAGATATTGTCTTACTGTTAAACATTACTTATTAATTAAAAAGGTGCAGTATGTAATCTCATACATTCATTATACAGTATGTATGACATTCACATGGATTTATGAGTGAGTGAAACAAGACACATGTCTCATCCTTTAAAACCTTTTGAATCTTTAGAGCCGTACTGATACATGAGTAAATGTCAATAACGTCATTTAATAGGGTTAAACTCTTCACACCGTCATTACTAAGGTAGCCATAATGGATGTCTTATTCCTGTCCCCATTCTGATCTCAGAAAATAGCACCAGAAATTCCCTCTCTGTTCTCTGAGAATCTGATCTCTTCCTTTTGTCTATGTATGTCTGTGTCTGTTCCTTCTCTGCCATCCTGGCCAGATATCAGTTTTATGTCATCCTCTATCACTCCTCTGTGCCCCCCTCATCTACTTTTCTTCTGCTTTCTCACTCTCCGTCTCTGCTTTTATGTCTCTGTTCCCTCTCTCAACCCTCTAAGTGTATGGAGTAACTCATCAATGCAGAGACACACAGGTAATATCCTGCATCGCATTGTCCATAAACTTTACTGTCTAGGCAGATCCCTCACTCCACCCCAACCCCTTTCTCTTTCTCTTTTTACGGCAGTCAATTTAAAGCACAGGAAAATATACGAGCATTGCCCTCCCCCTTCCTTAATGTCTGTGAAATAGCCAGGTGCAATAAAAGGCGCCTTAATTGTGCCACATTGGAAACAGGAAGAGGCTGCCTCCCTGAAGGATTTGCCGAAAAGAGAGAACATCTGAGTGAAAAGGAATCTGAAGCCAGAAAATATTTACAAACTGAATATAAGCAGAAAATGTATAATAGAGACGTCAATGAAGCTAATTTGCATAAACACCAGACTACTGCACTCACCCGGGCTGTGGATTAAAGATTGACCCGCTCAGGGAAAATGCACTGAAAGCAGTGATGTAAACACACAACTGGTGCAATGTTGTAATTAGACACATATGTGGCAGTTAGAGATGAAGCGACTCATGAAAGGGCTGAGCAGCAGTAGATGCTCTTTGCTTCCTTTCCATGTAAGCGTCCAACCTTTCATGTGAAATTCAAATAAGCAACCTACAATCCCTCATCCTATCAGTCAGTCAGTTATCATTAGTGATTTACAGCGACAGGAGGCTGAAGCATAGACGCAAATTTTAAGAAATAAAAATTCATGCAAATGAGAAGTGAAGCAATTTTGAGAGAGTTAGTAGCAAGGAAATGAGATTAAACGCTCACTTTTTTTGTCAATGGGCTAGAGGAAAAATATATTGCTGGGTTGTTGTTGTTTTTTTTTACAGTGTCAGTAAAATGGCCTCTTCCTGTAAATATTGGTGAATCCTTGGCCACGTATAGGGGGCGCACGGTTAACACGTTCGCCTCACACCGCCAGGATCAGGGTTCGATTCTCACTGTGACCATGTGTGTGTGGAGTTTGCATGTTCTCCCCGTGCTGCGGGGGTTTCCTCTGGGTACTCCCCAGTCCAAAGACATGCATGGTAGGCTGATTGGCATGTCGGAAAAGTGTCCGTAGTGTATGAATGGGTGTGTGAGTGTGTATGTGATTGTGTGCCCTGTCCAGGGTGTACCCCGCCTTGTGCCCGATGCTTCCTGGGATAGGCTCCAGGTTCCCCGTGACCCTGAGAAAGGATAAAGCGGATGAAGATGAGTGAGTGAGTGAGTGAGTGGCCACGTATATTAATGAAATGTGCCAGATTCACCAACATTAGTCCGGTTTGCAAGATAGTGGGTCTGTTTATTTTCCCCACGTTCTCTTTTTGGTCTTTGGTTCTGGTGCGATATTTGTTCCTTGGCAGACTGGTTGATTTATCACAAGGGATTATAAATTAGTCTGTTAATATTAATTGTAATGACTGTAAATGAGGGGGGCATGGTGGCTTAGTAGTTAGCACATTTGCCTGGGGTTCAAATCCTGTGTCTGTGGAGTTTGCATGTTCTCCCCGTACTTCGGGGGTTTCCTCAGGGTACTCCGGCTTCCTCCCCAGACATGCGTTGTAGGCTGATAGGCATTTCCAAATTGTCCAAAGTGTGTGAATATGTGTGTGTGTGTGTGTGTGTGTGTGTGTGATTGTGCCACTGCAATGGGTTGGCACCCTGTCCAGGGTGTCCCCCACCTTGTGCCCCGAGTTCCCTGGCATAGGCTTCAGGCTCCCTCGTGACCCTGTGTGGGATATGTGGTATGAAAAATGGATGGATGGTTGGATGGACCACTGTTGTTGTTTGTTTTTGTTTGTTTGTTTGTTTCACAAAATGAAAAACAAATCCCCTTAAAAACATTAACCGCAAGTAAGACCAAAAAAAAAAAATTTTGTTTTTTTTGAAAGAGGAGGGATGGCCCTGTTAGCCCATTTACTCCAGCTGGTCCTGCATATAGGCATCAAAACTGTTTTCCTGAATGTTGCTAGACAAATCTCTGACACATGTCTATCCATCGAAGAAATAAAATCATGCATGTGCTGACATTCATTGCACCTGTTATGTGCAAAATGGTGCAACGTGATGCAAAGTGAGTGTGAATGCACTGCTACTCACTTAAATGTTTTATTCCATTTATGTATTTATTTCCTATAAAGGATTAGTTTCTCACATATCCTCACATATTCTCACTGAGCAGTTGAGAGTTAGGGTCTTGCTCAACTGTGAAACTCATAGACTTCCAGTCACTTAAAAAGCCTTCAAAACCAAGCCACCATGCTTATGTGCTTAAATAATTAGTGACATCTTGCTCATACTCTGGTAAACAAGTCAAAAGAAGCAATTAACAAGTACTGTGATGTGAATTATAAAAAGGCACAAGATGACAGATCTTCAAAGAGACTTATGTCTTTCTGAAATCTCAATCACTTCATTTATCACCATTGTAGGACTAGGAGCTCTAAATCCTTCACAGGCACAGAATTATAGAAAGGCTTTTCTTTATAGAAGCAGTAGACGCATGATTGAAATGATCTTCAATGCCAAGAGAAGAGCTTCTAATCCAGTCGATAACCTCGATCTCCCATCATAACATCACGCAGCAAATGGTCCAGTCATTTCCCGAGCAGCAAACTCCAAATGGTGCAATGCAAATGTGGCTAATATGAAAATATATTGACAAACGAGCGACTAAATTCAGCGGAAGACAAATCATAGAACAGGGCAGAAAATCAATTATGTCCACAAAATATTTTATACTTTATATATCGAAATGGGATGATGGAGAAGCGACCAGACGAGTTGATGAAAACAGATGTAATGGTGGGAATGATCGATGATGAGACCGGTAAAAGCAGACATTTTTTCCTCTTCATGCTTAGTGCATTGAAGCGCACATTTACACCTACTGTACATATACAGAGCTTAGTACACTTAGCATCCAGAAGAAAGCAGATCTCCAGCACACTTCTTAAGCCAGTGTCATTTCCACTGACTTTTCTTATAGTGAAGTGTGTATGCATCCATGCTTTTATTAACTGGATTTATGGAGAATGATAGAACAATGAGTTTTGACGTTGTGGGGACATTTGGGTGTTTCCCATGAGGCGAGTAAAATTTTTTTTAATTCACATATTCAAAATATTTCCTTTAAATTACTCAGGATATTGTTATGTTTTGGGTAGGTAGAGACAGAGCATTCTTTACACTACACTAACACACAAGTCAATATAAATACCGCACTAGCATAGAATTATGTGTGTGTGCGTGTGTGTGTGTGTGTGTGTGTGTGTGTGTAAGAAAGAGAGAGAGACAGAGAGAGAGGATGAGTATAGAGGAATACTGGTAAGGCTTGTCTGTGTGAAGGTGTGGATCCTTTGACTTATTGTCCTTCTCTGCTTGCAGCCACTTTGTTCCCTGTAGATACAACAGAAACCGTGTGGTTTAGCTAATAAGTCTGCAAGGTCGTTTTTCAGATGTGCTGTCAAGAAACTCTGTGATATACTGATTCCACTCTTAAGAAAAAAAGGATTTCTTGAGAATTCTTTTCAGGGTTCTAATTGGAGCACGCTCTAGAATGGAAAGCTTCACTTGTAGATTACTGCAAAGAAGGGTGCTATATGGAACCTTTATTTTTTTTCTAAGAGGGTAGTGTTGTGCAGTTTTGTGGTTAGTTATCACTGTTTGCTACCATAAAATATCAAACTTTTTGGCTATCTAACACGAGACTAGGCTAGTTTGACGTCACTACCCAAGGGAAGGCACAACTAAGCTATCATTAGTTTAGGTTTAGCTGCTACAGTGTCATACAATGTACGCTAGCTGTCCTTATGCTCTGTGCATATCATGTTCATGTAACTTGGAACTCATATAGACATTTACACACTTTGTTTCAATCTCTTTACTGGTTTAAAAAAAATGCTATATATCCATTTTTCCCTCACACTGACTATGTGAGCTAGCATTTGGCAGATTTGAGACCTGTCAGCCAATAAGACACGAGTATTTCCACATATTTTCTTGTAAACCCTGTCTGATTGGTCTTGCCTCCATTCACTGAAGATAAAATACAATACTCCATTCACTGACGATATAAAATTACAACACCGCCGTCTTCTTTTACTGATGTTCAGTTACGAAGTGACAAATTGCTCCAAGTGGAAAATTATTCAGGGCTAAAGAAAAAATCTTCCGTGCTACGGAATCTCCTCCCCCCGAATTCACAACCTTCCATTCACAACCTTATCTTTCTTTTCATCTCTTTTACTTTTGGACTCATTTTATACTTTACAGTGTAGTACTTTCCAAAATGCTTGTATAGCACTATAGACCCCACTTTTGTATCCTAGACAGATCGTTATTGCTTAAACTATAAAAAAAAAAAAAAAAAATAGATTTTTGTAGTATGTAGTGCTAAACAATGTTATTTATGTACTTTCTCTCTGCACACAGAAAGGCAAAAAGCAATTGGATTTTTATTGTCAGATTGCCAGCAAATGAGTAACTATTTCCTTCCCCAGCATTGGTGAGTTTAAATCTTGATTGTGACTTGAGTGGTAGAGGGGTAGCATGACAGAACATGGCATGTGCTTTTTCATTCATACATGATAGAATCTCCATGTATACAAGTGCGTCTATAGCATCACAAGAACTTGTTTTTGTTGTCTGTTTATTTCCCACTCTGTTTCCCCTGACTTGCTAATGGGACTTGCTGAATGTCTTGACAACTGATATGTGATGATTTCTTTGATGACATACATACAACCCCAATTGTTAAAAGTCATCAAATGGGTTATACATGACACTTGCACAGATTGTTGTAATACAGTATCATAGACGCTATTGATTTAATATAGAATAACAATGCTTCATCTGTTATGATGTAAGCTGCGATATCAGAGGTTGATATTCCAGTAATGAGAGTGTGTTAGTGTCAGTTAGTTTGATACATCAGTAAGGCACACACTGTACCTGAATGTGACTGAGCATGGCGTGGAGAAAGGAGCTATGACTCACTTCTGAGCAGAGCTCGCTAATTAGTGTCTGCATTGCAAATGTTATAAATGAACGAACCGAGATAAACAACTGTATTATGACTGAATAATGAAATACAACGTGGCCATGTCTCTTTGTGGATATACAATATCACATAATATAACAATGAAAATAATGATAATCTCCTTATATGGGCCAGATTTGTGGACAATGTTGTATGCCCTGCTAGGTGTTTTGAAAAACATGGCAGTCTGAACATCCCACTGACTGAGTAGTATGTTTATAAATGTTAGTGAATTGCTTATCTTGAAGCCGCCAATCATTTTCAGCCAGCCAATTAATTATGCTATTTTGTCAGCAGAGGCAAAACAGGTGCTGCTAGTGCTCAGTAAAGCTGATAAATACAACTGAGAGATAATACAATGCACACGGTCAGATATGCATGTGCAAGTTAAAGCCGTGCCCAAAGGCCCAACATTGGTTCCAGTGATGTTTTCATTTCTGCCCACTGATACAGAGACCTTAAAAACTGGAGTACTAAGGCAGTCGTTCTTCACACGGATATCAGAGACACACCCGTGCGTTGCAGGAAGCTATAAGTGGTCCTTACATAAATGTAAATGTCCCGCTGCAGCCCATGGCGATTTCCCACATGCACATTTTTACTGTAAATGGTAACCCATCACTGCCTGACGGTTCCATTCCATTACGCTAAGTGTTATTAGCAGAATCCTCTTTAGACTGCGAGTCAGTAGGGACAGCCAATGAAACTACACTCCTGTAACATCATCATCAATTCTCAATGCATCAGCAACTTTACAAAGAGATAAATGTAACATGTACGGGTACCAGTTCCAGGCTGTATTAATTCTTACACTAGTGGAATGTAAGCACATAGTATATATTATTAATGGATATATTGACCTTTTATATTATAGAATGCGTTTCCATTTTTTAAGCAGGCAGAATTAAACACGCATGACTAGATGTGGTTGGATATTTGCAAAAAATATATAATTTTAAATAAAAAAAAAACAAAAGAAAAAAACAAAAAACATATAGGAACTGATGCTGATACCTGATACTGATTCCTATAATGACATTTTCACAGCAAGTAAGGGGCTTTTGTTGCCATGAAACCTCAGAGGTGCAATGGCAATATGTTGTAAGTTCATAGCATAAACGTCAAGCGATTCCTTGTGGCCACTGGGCTCCGACCTTTCGATTGACACCTCATTGGAACCTATAGGAGCTTCCATGTCTTGTCCGTAGCCTTCAATAGCCAATGAGAGTCCATGCTCATGGGCAAGTGCCTTCCCCTTTCCTTTGTGAAAAGCTCGAGCCTATTGCAACTGATTGTGTGGAGGACTGGCGCATCGTATAGGCAATGAAATTCTGAAAAATATGATATGCTGCTTTAGGGGTGAGTTTCAACACTTCAGTTTAAAAGTCCCTGCGTATAGCTGTGTAACCAGTGGTGTAAAAGCCTGCAAAGGTTTCAATTACGAATATACATATAAATATATATTTTGTAGATTGTTGGATATGTGATATGATAGCTCTTAGTGTCACTTTCATTAATGTCCAAAATTATGAGAAAAATCAAGAGTAGTAGCCTTTATCGTAGGTATGTGTACATGGTTACCAAGGCCCTTTTGGAGTCTCCAAAAGGTGATTTTGGTAAAACGCATGGACATACCCTTAGAAAAACATGTGTAAAATATTAATTTTCTTTGGCATTGTTATCAAATTTGAACTTGGACTAGGAAAGGCTTCATGCTGTGGTCCAATTGTGTTTTCCAGCCAATAGTTCCCAGGTGTAGTCATCTGCAGGCATCTATATGGGGAAAAAAAATAAGGTGGAAAAAACCCTTCTATTTCAGTGTGTTCAAACTTCTATTACTCAATACCAGTAGCACTTACAGTAATTCTGAACACTGGGTAAAAATGTCAGAGTGTCACCTTTCGAAAGAGACCAAAACCATGCATGTACTCCCAATGGTTGAAGAACAGCATTCATTTTACTTTGGGTAAGCCTTGGATAGGCGCTTTAGGCTAATTATACAGGAGCTTTAACATTTTATAATGAGTCTTTATTTGTCACATATACATATGCACAGTGAAATTTTTTTCTTTGCATACCCCAGCATGTCAGGAAGTTGGGGTCAGAGCGCAGGGTCAGCCATGATACAGCGCCCCTGGAGCAGAGAGGGTTAAGGGCCTTGCTCAAGGGCCCAACAGTGGCAGCTTGGCAGTGCTGGGGCCTGAATCCCCGACCTTCCGATCAGTAACCCAGAGCCTTTACCACCAAGCCACCACTGCCCATTTACATTTACATAACATAACATAACAACACATTTGTTTTTTTTTAATCTGTTTATTATTAGTCTTAGATTATGTGTCACATGTATGAGCTTTTACTATAATAAGAATAACATATTAGAACGAGCACATTGTTACAACTGGAACTCCTTTCTGAGCCGTGTGTATAAACATTAATAATACACACCTTCTGGCTAATCAGATTCGAGGATTCAACCATACAAAAAGGTATATAATCGGATATATACGGACGTGTACAATTTAACACTCCCGGTCAGTACATTTCTGAATACGTCCAAAATTCAGTGGCGTATGCAGGAGTCTACTGGTCCGATTACAGCTCTTTTCATGCAGTATGTGTTATAGGTTGGACAGGTTGAATGAACTGCTTAAAAAGTGAGGAATAAGCTGATCTAAATCACTGTGTGACTGACACACACGAAATAAACAGTTACTTCAGCCAGTCAGTTATTTCTACTACTAAAATATCAACCTTAAAAGTGAATTTGACTGGATTGCCTCTAACCACCAGAGTATCTGAGAATCTGTCCTTAGTCCTCAGCTCTTATTGTCCAGTGGCACTTGGGATTGGCTGTGGTGCTAAATATGCAGTCCCGGATCAAGATTCAGCTTCAACTGGTCAGTTCTAATTGGCTTGATTCCAGAAGCAAAAGAAGTGTACAAGTACAGTGTGTGGAGAGAGAGCAAGTAATGAAAGACCATCTCAGTCTTGTAAGCCGCAAGGACACTTTCATCTTTGGTGTTCAGGAAACAAAATCTGCCTTGAAGGTCTGCAGGAGCCACACAAATGTTGAATCTCTTGCAGTGTATGTATACCATACAGGTGTGTTTCAAGGACTTTATGATCCATCACGCTCGATTCTTTTCAAGTGCAGCATCCCGTGTGCCTCATAGGTTTGCTCAAGGACGCTATTTATTGATTTCTATTAAATATCTCCTTGTAATATCAATGGATGAAATGCTGATGTGCGCTATTTTTGTTGAGATACAGTCAGGGAAATAAGTATTGGACGTGTCAACATTTTTTTTCAGTAAATATATTTCCAATGAGGCTATTCACATGAAATTTTCACCAGACATCAGTATTACCTTAAGAAATATAAAGAATTCACAACATTAAAGTCCGTAAATAAAGTTATTTGTAATAAAGTGGAATGACACGGGAAAAAAGTATTGAACACGCTAAGAAAAAGCAGTTCTCCAAGGCAAGGAAAGGCAAGGAACCAGCTGAAATCCGTA
>JANDJT010000103.1:5146327-5158647 GCA_024331685.1 Stegophilus panzeri | reverse complement strand
AGCAATGTAGTATTTCAATATATGTGTTTTCAATATAGCAAATTTTTATTCTTGACATGAACAAAAGGTGACATATATAGAAGTCGTGGAAATCATGTAAAATATGTCTATTTCTTGGGAATTCATCACTAAAACAACAAATAACTTCACATTTGCTCTGTCTTTGTTAATTACAGGGTGATTAATAATTCTGGGTTTTGTTGAGAACTGAATTTTCAAATGACTTTTTTTGTTTGATTTTTTTGTTTTTCCAGTTTCCTTGCTGTCCCAACTTTTTCGGAATAGCGGTTGTACATTGAAACCGTTGTCAGATAGACTGTCGTTTGAATAAGCAATATCCCACTCGCAGTCGTATAGTTGTACTGAATATCGGCACGTCTGTGATTACCTGCGGCACTCAGTATGTGGCGGTTTCAGTATAACATGCTCATGCGATATTGCTTAATGAAATACCAAAAAATCTCTTTATATACATCTCCAACCACACATATGTCATCTTTCCTCCAACTGTCTTGCTCTCAAAGTCTCAAGATTTAAAATTTGTAAGAATGTGTACAAGCCAACTTATAGAATGAGAGGCGGAGTTAGCAGGCATAGCTTTTTCTTTTGACCTTATTTATACAAAATTCCTTTGAATCACTAAGATATAATGAAACGAAGAGTTCAAATGGAGCATGTGTACATGTATTAATAATCTCAACATTTCTCAGATGAGAAGCTGAAGTATTATTCGTTCCTTTTCTTTGCAGTTAGTCACAGCCAATGCACATATATAGTACACAAATATTTTTTTTTTTAAACTTTTTTCTGTGATACTGCACTGACCAGACATAAGCCTCCAGTCCTCTGCTCAGTTTCAGATGGTATCGCGTACATGCACACACTCTTGGCAGTTCTTTATATTGGGTTTTTTTGTTTGTTTCTTTCTCTACATAGATTTTAAGAAGCCGACAGTTGCAAATTTTTATTCTTGACATGAACAAAAGGTGACATATATAGAAGTCATGGAAATCATGTAAAATATGTCTATTTCTTGGGAATTCATCACTAAAACAACAGATAACTTCACATTTGCTCTGTCCTTGTTAATTACAGGGTGATTAATAATTCTGGGTTTTGTTGAGATTTACTCAGCTCAATAGATTTAATTAAACGAATAAGCTCTCAATCCCTGATTATCCCTGATTTAATTTAACCTTGGGCTGTTACAGCTTCTGGAATAGTGAGGTGTCGGTTGTATTTCGCTCCACTGTAGATTTGAGTGTCAGTACAACGGCAGAGCTAAACTGATTTATTTTTCATGGTCACATATGACATGTGTAAAAGTGGATATAAACCATTTATTTGTTAATCCAAGTGCCATACACCACCACTATAATGTGTACCACTAATGTACCTTTAAAAATGTTTTTAAAAAGTGCAATCTACACCTATGTCATTAAAAAAAAAGTCACTTTTTCTTTTTAAAGGGAAGAAGAGGAGCTTATTTGGTTGTGCAGGCTCTTTATCAGTGACTAGAATAATGAAGGCAGGGGCAGACATTTTTCCTACAAAGCCCCTCAGCTCTGGAATATGTGTAAGACTTAGACACAATCTCAATCTTTAAGTCTAGGTTGAGAAGTTATATGATTAGTCAGGCGTTCTTATTTTAGGTAAATGTGTAGATCTGGAGCTTATACTGTCATAGTCAGGCCTGCCGCAGTTCTCAGTTGCTCTCTGATCGCAATTTTATTACACTATGTAATTCCACTTTTTTTTATTCCAGTCAGAGCGTACCTAATAATCTACACTACTGCTGGATGTGATGTTAGTGTCAGATCCTAACACGCTGATTGATCTAGGTGTTTTGCTCTATTCTTCATACTTCTTTATGTCTAGCTTGCACCTTGTATGACTCATAAAGACCATCCTAAGCTTATCTCAGATCTCCTATTAACAGTAGGAATATACAGAACATTTCCTATCCTTTAATGAAAATAATCCACCCAGAAGACTATCCTATTTTGATTCTGGTTCCTCTCTGTGATTCTTCCGCATGTTGTCTCCTCTAGCTTGCTCATAGGGGTCTAGTTCTACATTTAGATTTCTGTAACATGGCAATATAACTGTGTAATGTAATTTCTGTAACTTATGACAATGTGTGCTGTAGTCATGGATATATCAAGAATATAAATAACATGCCTCCATATACCAGATTGGCAACCTTATGTACCTTATACCTTGTGTTTCCCTTATGATCACATGCCATGTGACAGGTTTAGCCCCTTTGTTGATATTTGACATTTTTTCAGACCTGCATAGGGAACATGTCATCACATCAATAGAACCTTTTTAGACCTTTTCAAAGACTCTACCCTGGTGCTCCATTTATTCCACAGTCTACTGAAGACCTTTTGTTGATGAAGGAAGCAGGATCTTTCTGTCACAGCATCAGTCTTCCCCTTTTTTTGCTCTTAATGGAGTCTGGTGCTTTGCACAAAAGAGTAAGAAAAAAAGTGGAAGGAAAGAGCAATAAAAAGGAGAGTAGGTGAGGAATGTCTGCACGGTTGTGGCTGAGCAGAAAAGGAAAAGGTCAGCCAGGATTTAACTGGGTATTTAAGGGCTTTACATTTGAGATCTTCTTCCCTTTTATACTTCTGCTACTATAGTGCGTTCTCATCATCACCATGATTATCTTCATCTACAGTACATGCTCTTTGTTTCCAGGCTCTATCTGTATAAACTCTTTTGCTGTCTCTTTTTTTCTTTCTCTTATTTGGCTACAGCTCGGCCTTCTGATCTTGTGGTATTCCGTATTGACCTCCTGTCAGATTTCCTGCCAAAAGGATTCACCCAGAATCCACTGGGCTCCAAGAGTAGGAGCTAGGCATTACATCATCTGTCTCTTCTCTCACACTGGATTCCGTTATAGCTTACTTTGAACAAACTTCTCACACCACTGAAAGCCAAAACACCCACAAAATACAAATCTATTGCATTCCAAACGAGGGTCACCTCAGCGGCAAATGAATCTTCTATAAACAAAAAATAGTCACATTATATTTTGCTAATCCTTAAATGTCATTAATCAAAGAGCTCTTTATGTGTAAGTAAAATAAACTCCGGACATGAGCTGAATATATTGCCTTGTTGGTGGTCCCCTCTGAGTCATGCTTTTGTTCAAAACTCTGAACAAGGTTTCGCGTATTGATCCTGCACGAATTCGATAAGTGCAGCAGCCACTCTATATTCGTGAGGGACTGTGCTTTCTCTCATAAAGAATTAATGGTCAAGCTGCTTGCATCAGATGCATATATCTGCATATAGAGATAAAGAGAGAAATAAATGCTTTATTGCTTCATGCATTATGAACTGGTGCACAAACACATACACATACACATGCACACACACAGACACATCATCCCAGCTGTTGTTATGACGACCTGGATGACATTCCTGGCTGCATTTCTCTCTATAATTGTCCTGTACCATTACACAAACAAACATAGACACGCACAGACACACATTCACCATAACACTGGGACGTAAAAATTGGGCTAGAAGTCTAATAATATGAGCAGCATTGCCTTCCCACAGCAATCTCTTTCTCTCTGTGTGTGTGTCCTCTCTCAGTGATGCTGAGATGAGAGCTTTTCTTCAGACATGTTGTGTTACACTCACACCAACAGCATTCCACAGTGTGCTGCATCATTCAAGTGAGTGACCTCTTAGTAACTGACCTCCAATCAGCCAGGACCCAAATCCAGACTATACTCTGTCTACTGTGAAATAATCCTTATATTTGGTATCCATTTGTACTAATTTTGTTAAACCCGCTTCACTGGAACGTCCATAATGTATAATTAGCTAAGTTTCAATCCACTTTTTGCGCATTTCTGTTATCGACAAAGTGAAAGTGCATATAAAAAGTTTCCCGCCTGTTTCCATCGAGTTGGCCTTTTACTGATAAAATGGTGTGCGTGATGACATCATCCTATAAAAAAAAAAAAAATTATTGCATAAGTTTTGGTGTATCGCAAAAGAAATCTGCCCTTGAACCGTTTCCATGCATAATTTTGTGTATATCGCAAATTGTGTACCTTTTGCGTCCTGCGTGTCCTCAAATTTTTGTAAAATGGAGAAAGTATTGAGACAATTAAATGAGATACACCAGCTTACTTTCATTTTAATTTCACAAATAATTGCGGTTGTATGAAATATCAGAAGACGACGTCAGAATGGAGTAACCGCTCGTCTGATAGAGCTTCAAGTATGCCGAAGCCCATGGGCATAGCCGGAGTGGCTCATCAGGAAAATCGCGAGAATTCCTGGTGGGCTGCTCATAAATTGGGCTCATAAAATAAGCATGTGTTACAGTATTGTGTGACTAATAACTCAAGTAACGAATTACACTACATTTGTATTTAAAGCAGCACATCATTTACGTATGCATTAAAAAGTGCCGTTTTCTCACATGTGGCTACTCAGGGCTGCGGCAGGGCGGAACACAGACACACAGGAGGGAGACGTGGGGAAAAGTGCTCTTTTTATTTTCAATTAGTGAAAGGGGTGATGGGTGAGAAGGCGAGGAGTGGAGGTGCAGAACGCGGTCTTCCTGGCGTTCGGGCTGATGCAGCGTCAAGGCGGTGCCCAGGGCATGAAAGGCTTAGCGCAGGTGCCTGCGGAGAGTGCGGTGCGGCCGGGGAGAGTCATCTTCGTCAGCGGTAACGGTGACCTCTGTGTGAGAGATAGAGATAGATAGACTTGCTCAACTCTGAATGCTGGATGCGCCCTTTTTATACCCTCCTGGCTTCTGCAGGAGGGTGAAGAGCGGGTGTTCCACTCATTGGCTGCCAGCCATGTGTGTTTCTGCCGCCCCGCCTTGTAGCCATGTGCTTCCGTGCTGTCCAAAACACTCAGGGTGCTGAAATGGCACTGTTCGTTCAGCACCATGCTGGCAGTTGCGCAAGGAGCGCGTTGTGTTTGGCATGCGCGGGCTGCAGGCCTGCCATCACATACATCACTTAGTGCCACAGGCCTGCCATCACATACTTAGGCTTAGTGCGTGTGCTCTCTCTCTCTCTCTCTCTCTCTCTCTCTATCTCACACACACACACACACACATGCACACAAGTACGCATACTCAGGCTGTTACCATGGAGGTATAAACAAACTGTCTTCACATGCCGTGGCACGAGGTAGCTGCCAAAAAAATTTCTTACAGAAATACTTCATATTTGTTTGAATGCAAACAAACATTTTTTTCATAATGGTACAATTGGACTTTTTGTAGCAGAAAATAATACTCTATGTATGTATGTCATTTGTTATTTATCTTTATATTCTTATTGAAACATGTCAGTAATAGATATAACAAGACAGTAAGAACGAACTGTCGCTTACTTTATCTTCCACCATGAAAAAAAAGGGCTGGTCTTGGGCATTAAAATCCCTACCTGAAAATGGTCCCACTCCGGCCCTGCCCATGGTGGAGGTAGTGTTGGAGAGCTGCGTACATCGAGGTTGCCACCGACCACTGGTTCTGACCAGAAAGCGGATTGCTCTCGCCCTGCCCAAGCTGGCTTTCCTGTGCCAAGTACAGTGTAATGGAGGAAACTTTCGGGGTTAGTAGTTAGGGAGAGAAGACTGTCCATCGATGTGTATATGTTGTATGCACAGCTATTAAAGAAAAATGATTGTGCTGTTATATCAGGCTGCTGAATGTAGCGCAGGCCAATGAAATTGCATACCGTAATTCCTTGGCACATCTTGTGTCACAGGTTTGGATGGCATGCACATCCCTATTGTTCCCCTGACTGATGGATAAATTCTGTCATGTTACACTTTTTTTCCCCCAAACAGTTTGTTTCCAAACTATTCCTTTTTTGTAACATTTAAAGTATCGACATAGAATTTACACACTAAAGTTAAAGGAAAAAAGATTATGTCGACCCTTGTGAAATTTTATCGATAATTTGCATTACCATCAGCTATATCGGTAAACATTTCAAAGTGCTACAACTTTTATCGCAAAAAACAAAACAAACAACCCTTGGGTGGAAACGTGACTATTGACTTGTTTCATTTGAAGTCATTAACACATTTGTTTTTCTGCACTGATCCAAAATGAACCTCCAGCAGTGTCCCTACTCTCTGGTCTGTTAATCTCTGAAGAATCATGATCACAAAGCTTTACAATAGACAACTAGCTTGGATCATGCATGGAAGTCAGCCATGATTTAGTGCAGATACAAAAAAAACAACTGGGTGTCCATGACAATGCATATATGGCTTATTAAGGCTTATTTGAGTTTTTATTGGATTGTTCCCCAAAGACCTCCAAAGATTGGGTTTGTGCATATAGCAAGTTGATTAACTTTGTCTGTAGCGCTATGAAAATTGAGATTCTCTATTCGCTATGAGATTTCATGATCTGGTTGCCCCTCAAATTTGCTGTGTGGGGACAAGTAAACAGGACTGGACCTTATTAATATACATGAGGCAAAAATCCTTCAGACAGGGCAGGCGATGTAATGTTTTCCTTCTAGCTTTGATGGTTACTTGTTACCCAGTAAAGAGGCATCACTCAAATGTTCTCACTCCACTCTACTTACATATACATTTAGTCATTTGAAAACCTGAAAACATGTTGTTTGTGAAATAAATAGATTACCCCTGTTGTAAGGGTTCACAATCTAGAAGACAGGAGACTAATGCTAGTTGGTCCAAGTGTTACAGTAGTAAGTAAAGTAGTAAGTAGTAATACAAAACAAGAGACAGGTCTTCAGTCATTTACAGAATGGATTGAGACACAGGGGTGTTCAGGCTGGAGAAGGACGTTGACGCCACTGATGAGGACCCAGGATACTAAAGCAATAAGATGTTGCCTCAACAAGCATGTTTGGCTCTTTCTTTACACCGCCAAATATAACATGTGCCTGTTCCTCGTACGTGCATTTCTGAGTTAGCTGGTTTAGATTGTCGATGACGTCTGCATTTGGATGTTCTCTGAAGCTGTTGTCTAATTGGTAATCACACACCTGCATTTAGTAGCATTATACATGGTGTCCAAAAAGTCAGGAACCAGTCAGAATAAACTACATGCACTTCATTTTCTATGTCTTATGTACAGAACATGCGCTACATGTTCACCCTTATGCTCTACGCAGTTTCTTGGCTGCTGTATTGTGTTATTTGTCGATATTCAGGTCAACATGTGCTCAACATATTCTCATTGGTTCCTGACTTTTTGGACATCCTGTACATATATATATATATATAATCATCTGGAAAAAATACAAACCATAGGCACAGTTTAATGCTGATATAAAATAACTAAATATTGCTAGCATTATAATTTTCTGAGTCTGATTTAAACTAAAATGTGCATGTAGTATTGATATATCTGCCTTTTTCAGGTAACACAGAAGTGTGCAGTCTTAACCAACACATATGTGGCTATAATAATCATGTTTCCAGCATTAGATCAGCCGATTTAGAATGATTCCGATTAGTAAACATGGCATGCATCATCTTATCTTGTAAAGCAACATACAAGGAACCTTGATATCTGATACGTGGAGAGATCTTAAAGCAGTAGAAAAGTTGGCCTTCTGTTCTGGCCTGGTATTTTAATTACAGTAATTTGTTCTTATCAGTCTTATGTGTGCTTTTCTATATAATTGTTCGCCTGATGTTTTCTTTTCTAATATCAAATGCAGTCCAGAGCTACGCGACAAACAATGCTGCATGACCCCACTTGGCTACACCTGTCCCATGCTGACGGAATATATATATTATATTGCTTCAGAGGCAGATAATGTCTTCCTCTGCCTCCTCCATTATGGAAAATATAGCCAGGCCTCAGGGAGCATGAGGTCTAGATGGCTAGACTGCATTTCCTGCCTTAATGTATGCATGCACTGCCCTACATAGGGACACACAGGTGAGGCGAGGACAACAGGAAAGTGAAATGATGGAAGGGCCATCTCTTTTGCACTTAAGAAGTTTAGAGGACATTTGTTTAGGCATGTAGGGACAGGAAGTCCTGGGGCCGGATTCGTGAAACACTCTTAAGAATAAAATTCTTCTTAACTTTTTCTTTAACTTTCTTTTCTTATTATTTTCTAACTTAAGAAAAAAAGTTACGAATATTTTGTATTCCCAAAAATTCTTCTTAAGAATGTTCTTTTTTTTCTTAAGATACTTGCAACATATGCTTAAATGCTGTGTAACTACTACAATATTTTACTGATTATAAATTAGCATAAGTGCCTTATTGGTTTCCACTTTCCAGCAAGTAAATTCTCGAATGATGGTTAATGTCGATTAATGTTGTTAAATTAACACGTCTCACGCCCTTTACATTTGAATAAGTGATCGGGAGGTGATTACTACTAAAAAAAAGGATAATAAACTGATACATTTCAAATTTGGCCGTACTGAATTTGATGTCGCTGTTACAATAGTCATTTTATTCTGAAGAGAAAAATTAATACGTTCTTAAGAAAATATTTGAGAACATCTTAAGAAATTTTCTAGAATTGCACTTAAGAACATTCTTACAAACTTCTTTGAATTTATCTTAAGAACTTTCTTAACTTCTTTCTTAAGAAGATTTTTGTGTTGTTGGGGGTGGTGTTTGCTGAATGTGCAATCATGTACCATCTTAATGCATTTTTGTCTGCCTATGAAAAATAAAAGGCTTCCCATTCTGGTGTTGTTATTGGCTAATATGAATTTCAGTGATGCTCAGTTTGGGATCTCATAAAAATGGCTCCAGACTTCTGGTATGCAAAATGTTCATTTGAATTGGTGATAAGAACAAAACCATTTTAAACAGAAATGACACTGTTTCAAGCACAACAAAGCTCACACTCATTGGTGCAAATCTGAAATAATAAAAATACACTAGTACTCCCTATTTATATTTAATGATGTACAGCAAGAGTAAGATCATATTGCTGATGCTACATCATTAAGAGACAAGACAACTAATTTGCCAGAGCACTGATTTTTTTATTTTTTTTTAATTGCTATGTTAATTAAAGCATAAATGCTAATTGTGCACATGTCTGCCATTTCTCTTCCCAGGAAAGATTTCTTAAAGTTTGCTACTCAGCTAATTAAAACATGCACGTGCTTCATGATCATCTATATCCTAGCTTTTTGGACTTGACGATGGAAAATGATTTATTTATTTATTTATTTATTTATTTATTTTATTTTATTTTTTAAATTCTTAAAAAGTTTTGCTGGACATTTCTACATAATAATAAACTAAGCTCTCTGACAGATGAAAGATTTTAGACACTATGTTAAGACCATGAATGATGCCATTAATCCAGTTAATTAGTTTCTCACACACACTGTGATTAATTTGTGCTAGACCGCAGAACATTTTTTTTCTCAACAAACGATTGCCTGACTGATCGCATTGTAATGCGAATGTGTGGGAGTCGCTCGGTACAGTTGATGAAGCAGCAATCCATCAATAACTTCATTTAAAAGGGTTGCAGGGAGGTTCAGAGGTGGGAAAAAATAACACATCTTTGATACTTTTCAGGTCCTACTGTTTTGCTATGGTTGCTATATAGATATATGACTATAATGAATTTATTAGGATAAGAGTGCACAGTAGCACAGTATTCATATTACTTAAGAAACAAAAGATACATTTAGCTCAACTCGTGTTGTTTCTAACATGGTGATTTATTATGCATATCTAAATGATGATCTAATTGTTATCTAAATGATGATGATCATCAGTCTTTGTCTTTGTGTGTGATGTATTCTCCCTATAGTTGTGCTGAGTTTGCATCTTAAAGAGATTTCACGGCATTGATAAAATGATGTATGACTAATTGCACATGAATTATAACACTGAATAAAAACAGAGAGAGATGTAAAGAAAAATCCTACAAGATACAACATGAACGCAAAAAAAAAGAGTGTGTTCTGTTTAAAGGGTCTTTCAACGCTACTTGAGTAGTCATGAGTATGAGTAGTAGGAGTAGTCTGAACGTGCGGTGAATATCTAACACAATACCAGCTTTACTTAAGTAGTATACTTAAGTTTTATTTTGACGTCAAATGGCATAAACTTTTCAGTTGTACATTAAAAAAAAAAAAAAAAAAAAAAAGCTGGATAAGGGCATTAGCCCTGGAAAACTGGAATTTAAAAAAAAAAAAATAAGCAGTTTAAACTCGACAGTATATTCCATGTATAAAAATGCAATCGTTTATACATATTGTATGATTTGAAGTTGATCATGTTGAGCTGTACATTAGATGGTCTTCTTATGCCTAAATTTACACACACTCATTAGCACAAGTAGGATGCGAAGGTTTTTTTTTTTTTCTGAATTTACAGGATTTTTGTTAATACCAAACTTCCTGTGTAAATGCTCGTTCAAACAATCTGTAGATGCTCGCACACACGATCTTTCATTAAACCATGTCTTGAGTGTAAGTCGATGGTGGGGGCAAAAACCGAGGCTCACTTAGCCTTCATTTTTATAGCAGTTGCTCCTTTGTCCTCTTTTCTAAGCAAAGTCGTTTAGGGAAAGTAGTCTTGGGATCGTGACTCTCATCATGTCCACTCTATTGATCTACCATAGTGCTTTGGACTGAGATTAACCAGAGACTGGGGACCAGCTGCTCTGTCAAGCATATAGATCTTACAGCTGCGTGTATGTGTGTGTAGGTATTTATGCTTGACTTTGCTGTGTGTACTTTCCCACTCCAGTTACAGAACTGATTGTGATAAGTGTGTTTAGCCTTATTGGAGTGATTATACATTCATACATTTTGAGGGTGTGTGTTTTTTGTGTGCAGTGAGGGAGGGATGCTGACAGTCTGAACGCGTGGATTGAATTTGATGAGCTCTGTGCTGTTAGACCATGAGCTCATCCCTCCAGACACACACACACACACACACACACACACACACACACACACACACACACACACACACACACACTCACTCACTCACTCACTAGGCCTTCTTGCTTCTGTCTTTTCTTCTGTCTCGTTCAGAAAAGGGTTGCTCAGGACAATAAGTCTTCTTTAGGAAATGTTTCACTGTAACTGTAGGTCTAAGGCCATATCTACCATAGAGAACACTTGATATTTTCTGTGCAACTATATCAACTTTATTTTATTGTCTATTCCTCTAAATGGAGCCCTTTAGTCTCAAGTGTACAGTGTCTAGTGTGTCTATTCCTGACTCTGTGTCTTGTACATTTTGCAAGAGTGACATTAAGGTTGTCCTTTAGAGTCATGTTTTCTTTCTGTCTTTTTTCATTTCTTTTTTTTTAAACCGTCATCCTCTTAAAAATATGCGGACGTTTCCTGTGAGAGATGCTCTTTCTCTCACTCTCTCTCTCTGTCTCTGTCTCTGTTTCTTTTTTTCAAACCCGATCAGAGTAGCACAAGACAAAGCATTATGTGGAAAGAGCACTTAAGGTCAAGTACTCATACATTTACACTCTCTTTCTCTCTCTCTCTCTCTCTCTCTCTATCTCTCTCTCTCTCTCTCTCTCTTTCTTTTGTGATCAGGGCAGCTTTTTGTGGGATACTATAAGAAATGTGGGTATGATTAGGAATCCCTTTTGTTGAATTATAGGATTTTTCTCTCACTGATAGAACTGACACTAAAACCCTGTAGAAAGATGTGGCATGTGGGACATATTGGCAAGACGGCTCAAGCAATTGCATGGGTGCAGGATCTGTCAAAGGGCGTTTAGATCGTCATTAAATCCTAATCTTATTAGACAGATCAATTACAAGCTAGCAGGCCCTGAGAGCTTGGGAAAAACCTTAGGGGCTAATTGATAATCATGCTAAAACCTCTAGATGGTATGCAGCTTTGTTGTATTAAATCAATATTCCACTCTCTGGCAAATAAGAGGATTTGTTTTATACATAAAATCCTCTAATCCTGGTTGTATATTTTTTTTTAAAAAAAGTTGGCTTTTGCTTGAGTCCAATTATGGCTTAATTGAAATATGGGTTTTCTAATTAAGCAAAAGAACGTGAATATGTAAACAAATAAAAAATAAAATAGAGAAAAGGTTTTAATGAAAGGTTTTACTTTTGGAAATTAATTCATATAGACACCATGATGCATTCTTCTATTCCATAATGTATTTTTGCCTTGGAAACCAATTTCAAGCACAAAAAATTACATCTAATTGACATAAAAATTATATCATAAAACACTTGTCCAAGCTTTAGATCTGTAAGGATGTTTAAAATGGAGAAAAATCAGAAAAACACATTTTTTAAGAAAATATGTGAAACCTCAAATGGGTTTTTTTTTTTTTTGGGGGGGGGGGGGG
>JANDJT010000103.1:5105819-5121037 GCA_024331685.1 Stegophilus panzeri | reverse complement strand
TCTATCTATCTATCTATCTATCTATCTATCTATCTATCTGTCTGTCTGTCTGTCTCTCTATTTATCTATCTGTCTGTCTATCTATCTATCTATCTATCTATCTATCTATCTATCTGTCTGTCTGTCTGTCTCTCTATTTATCTATCTGTCTGTCTATCTATCTATCTATCTATCTATCTATCTATCTATATGTCTGTTTGTCTCTCTATTTATCTATCTGTCTGTCTATCTATCTATCTATCTATCTATCTATCTGTCTGTCTGTCTGACTATCTATCCATTTTTAACCATTGACCATATGACTTTGTTTTGTCAATACGAGATGTCTGATGCAGTGTGGCTTTACCTACAGAAGGGATTAGTGCAGTAAGGATTGCTAAACTTTATCGTAGCCTAGTTTGAATGTAATTTAAGTGATAGCTTTAACCTCAGTAAAGAAAAGTGTCCCCACTATTACACACTACTTCTTACAACATGCCTGTGGTGCAAATGAAATCCGACAATTATTCCCCTCAGTGTACGGTTTAGGACTGATTTTAAACTTATGCACTTATGCACAAATTGTGCAACTGGCTGCTGGTAATTACTTTTTGTCTCAAGTTTGATTTTGGATTGCTCTCAGAAGTTTGCCAGGCTTTGGATTCTAGGGACTGGATGGCGAAAATGGTGGAAGGACAGAGATAAAGGAGAAAGCAGTAGAATGAGTGGGCTTCCAGAAAGAGTCTGTGAACGATGGCCACTGTGAAATTTCAGAGCTGAGACCCTGCAAACCTCCCATCACCATTACAGTGAGTTATTACACCAGGGACCATGGTGGAGAGATGGACACAGAGAGAGAGAGAGAGAGAGAGAGAGAGAGAGAGAGAGAGATTAAGCATGGGTCAAGGGTTTTCCTGAGGTCCATGGTTATTGAAGGAGGAGGTAAAAGCCTTCCTCAGCAGGCTACGGATTAGACAGCTCCTCAGGCAAAATGGACACACACACACACACACACACACACACACACACACACACACAAATCCTTACATATCGGTGCAATAGAGGAATTAGAAACAGAGCTTCACAGAACTAAAGTAGACCTGCACTTAAAAACATGATGTTAAAGGTTATCTATAAAAGGTTAACTCTTTCTACATGGCACATTTTTATAATTTTAGTGTTTTGGGCCAATTAGTAGCAGTATTTGTGTCTAAAACAAGCTCTCTTAGATAACGTAACAAATGATCAATAAAATCAGGTTGTCATTATACACTGCAAAAAATGACGGAGATGCAAATGGAGATTCCTTGAATGTAGTCAGACCTATCCAGTATTTCCTATTATAAGATTACAACAACCCGAGTATAAGCTTATTAATCCTTTTTCAAGCCATTTATATTCATTTCAAGCTTGAAATAGTCGTGTTCTATTGGCAGATCATTTTGCTCATTTTAAACATTTATTTATAGGAGGAAGCAAAATGATCTGCCAATAGAAGAAGAAAACTACAAGCTTGAAATGAGTAATGATGTCTAGAAATATGTTTAATGACCCTATATTTGGTTTATTGTAATCTATAATTATAATAAGAAATACTAGATAAATCTGACTATAAATTTGAAATATTTACACTTGCTAAGATGACATTTTTTTGCAGTGTGTATTTCTTGTATATTACTTGTGATAAATGTGACCTAGTTTGCAAGCTGACAAACTATATGCTGATGTTAAATACAGTACAGTGCACTGGCACTGTCTAATCAGGGGACTGGGGGAAAG
This sequence comes from Stegophilus panzeri, assembly GCA_024331685.1. NCBI lineage: Eukaryota > Metazoa > Chordata > Actinopteri > Siluriformes > Trichomycteridae > Stegophilus > Stegophilus panzeri. The sequence continues at coordinate 5,119,279 of JANDJT010000103.1, read as the reverse complement.
GAATGGGTTTGGATGGAATGAACACGTTGAGGCATTCCTAATTTGCATATAACACATATTCATACTCATGTGTGGTGGTCTGGGAAACTCCAACAGATGCCACTGGGGTTGGGGTTAGCATACCAGATCCTAGTCCGCTAAGACCAAACCTATTTACACGTCATTTCTATCTATAAAAGCTTACATTCTCACTCTGAGTGTTGTCATGGCCGAAATGTTTTTATCTCGTTTGACTAAACTGTCTCCCTGTAAAGAAGCATTAGTCGAAGACTTCGCTAGCTAAGTGAAATTTCCTCACACGGTGAACATCATGCTTTGATCAAGTTGTTGGAAAGCGACAGTATGTGCTGTAGTAATACAGACCTGAGCCTAATCAGTTCAGTTTGTAATCAGATACAGGCTGTCAAAATGTCTGTGATCCTTCTTGGCCACAGTCAGAATGAAATCTACAGTATAAATACAGTTCTGAATGCTATCAATGAAAGCATGTGCGTGCTCAGGTCTATATAAACACGTGATACTGTTCAGCCACCATAAGGTGTTTTATCAGGTCATTTGTACTGCAGGAAGATGCTCTAGTTCGTCCTCGTGATATGTTCACAGAGCAGTTTGCAGTCTGCTTTAAATGACTGGATTTAATTTTAGGTTGTCTTCTCACTACACAATGGAGGATGATTGAATTCTAAAAGACAGCCATTTCTTGTTTTTTGACTTAGTTTATCATTTCTCTACAATTACTTCTGCGTACTGTTAACATTCACACACACACACACACACACACACACACAGTGGCTTAGTTAATTATACCTTTGACACTTTCTATAGATTGCAAAAAGTTTTGAGGAGTGCAAACTTAGCAGAACTTGTTTTGTGTAACTTCACAGTGGGAGTCTGCAAATGTGGTGTGTGTGTGTGTGTGTGTGTGTGTGTGTGTGTGTGTGTGTGTGATCATGTGTGATTTGATTTTGCTCCTGCTCATTATTCCTGACATAGAGTGATTGCGTGTGTTGAACTGAGTGTGTGCTGAAGCAGTATCCTCATGGGTCATGGTGCAGTGATGATGTCAGAATTAGCTCACGTTGTGTGTTGACATGTGTGCTGTCATTCTGTCATTAGAAGCACACACACTCACACACACACACACACACACACACACACACACACACACACTCTGCCATGCCTCCATTCACCTGGTGTTTTGAATCATGAATATTGCATGACCAAGGTGTCTCTGTCAGGCGCGTGCACTGCCGAATGAAACCCAGCCGTCTGGGGGTAATGCGCAGGTTACTCAAGATCACAGACAGCTGGCTCAGGAGCACAAAGCTGTGTGGTGCATCGTGTGTAGTCGACATGTGCAAGTGTGTGTGTGTGTGTGTGTGTGTGGAGAGAGGTGCAAATGCAATTCACAGGTAACATGTCAAAAAATAAGGATAAGGTTTTATACCTACAGAGATAATTAGATGAAAAAGGTTGTCACGTTGATAATCCATGAAAGAATCATGTCAACACCCTTTCTCACAGTGCACTGCTGTTCCATTTCGACTTATCGGACCTTTTCAATCAGTATAAACAAAGGAATTATTTTATTGCTGCAAGGCTGTTATGATATTAGTCAGGACACTGTTGGGTTTCTGTGTATAGAGTATCATGACTCTGTGTTTAGCTGCTGGTGAACAGGGCGATGGGAAAGGGGAGGGGTGTGAGCCTTCTGCTGGGAAAACAATTCACACCTCTCCACAATAACACTGGTACAGAGATAAAAACGGACAGCACAACTAATGCTTTTTGATAGTAAAACACTGTATACAACTGCCACAATAAAATGATAAGATTCAAACCTTGTAGGTTAGGTAAAAACAAAAAACAATGCAAAATATTAAAGCCCTGAGTGTCTACTTTCATATGAGCCATTAACCACTACTGTGGAGTGGGACATCACATATAAATTCAACGCTGAACATGGGCACACCCAAATCAGGCAGAAATTCCATTTTTTGGCCCTGGTCAAAACAATTAATGCGGGCCGTCAATCAAATATTAGACATAGATATTGCTTCCTTTAACAACTGTAAAATGTCATATAGTACAGAATAAGAGACATATTTTATTGTAAAAGGTACAGGACTTTATAACAGAGGAGAGAGGACCGGATACATCCACCTATGAGGCTGGGAGCCAGAGAGAGAGAGAGATAGAGAGAAAGAGGAGGAGAGAGAGAGAGAGAGAGATCGTGACTGCTCCTGCTGGCTCGGACTCCTTGAACAGGTGTCTGGAACATTTAGAGTGGACGGATTTAAAAGGTGGGAACATAAGTATCTAAAACGATGCCTTAATCTTCTCATATTGTACACTTGTGTTTAAATACTACGATTCATTTTTGTATTAAAAATACGAAGCTAAAACTGTAACATAAAACTCACAAATTGGTGTAGAGACTCAAATATTCACAACATGGTCCAAAAATGACATCGTATATAGCACAAACTGTCTAGATATAAGTATGCAACAAATCGGGTGGTGCAGTGTGTGTGATATATTTGTAATAAGCCTCTTATCCTTACTTACAAGGAAGCATTTTTAGTTTCAAATACCACAAACACTGTGCAAAGACTGTGTGCAAACATTGTGTAGCCTTGGAGAGACGCCCGACACTGTCGTTCCTCAGTCGACGAGTCACAAATATATAAACTGTCTGATCTCTTATCACTATGCATTGCTACTCTGACTAATGATATAGTCCTATCTCTTGTACCCTGCATGGTCTTTACTGACTCAAGCGCTGATTCATCCACATATCTATCCCTACTAGATGAGACTATACAGTACAAGGCAACATCCGGCTCCGGTGGGAATTAAATGATTTATTTATTGTGAATAATGTATATCTTTTTGTACCTTTATTGTCACTGAGTGCTTGTAATGTGTAACATGTTAGAGTAGGAGACAGGATGCAGGTGTTCATTAAGAGCTATCTGATAATGATGATCGACACAGGTACACATGGTTAAGCTGTGAAAAATCAGGAAAAGAAAACAGACACTTTAAAAATTTGGAAACTTTCAACATTGATTGCGTAATATTCTGAACATCTTGGTGCAACTCTCTATTGAATACTAATGATTTCTGATTGGTCGTGTGTTGTTGGTCGGAAGACGTGAAAAGAAGTCATTACGTTAGTTAGCCTGATTTGCAAGCTAGCTGCTTTGCCACTTAATTATCCATTTAACTAATTAGCTACTTAATTAGTCAGCCACTCTGTCATTATTACAACATGGTGGCATTTAGTATTTGTGTATTACAAGATGAAAAATTAGATTTTCTATTATTTCTTATGTAAGTTCAATGGGGCATGTTCTTACAGGAAAATAATCAATGACGGGGTGGTCCAACATGAACTGGAGTTACCATTACCACTCCAAACATCTGCAAACACGTTACTTCCTGTTATCAATATATATTTATATACCAGCTTTACTTACATTATTGCATTACACCAGCTATACACAATTGTTCCCTCAACAGCTTCTCTTTTATTCTCTTACTCTTGATGTTAATAAGACAAAAAAACACAGTTTGTCTTGTTTTTGAGAAACCATAAAGTGTAAAGTCCTGTGTCCTGAAGACAATCCTATGGCGGAAAACTTTCTGACTTTTGCAATCCAAGACTTCTTTCATTTGCATAAACATCTAAACATCATATCAACATTTATATGTTTTTATTTGCTGAATAACACGTTAGAATCTGTCATTTATTAGGCTTGTATTATGACACAGGGGTGACCCCTGTGACTTAGTGGTTAGGATGTTTGCCTCGCACCTCCAAGGTCAGGGGGTTTGAATCCTACCTCCACCCTGTGCTTCCTCCTTCAGTCCAACGATATGCAAAACTGGCATAAAGTATCAATACAAACAGAAGCTAGTGAAGCCACTGTGGCTCTTTTTTCCAATATAATAATGCCATCACAAACCTCATGTTACCTTGCGATTGGAGGCGGGTGCCTGATATTTGGGAACAGAATCTTGTGAGATAGTTCTTGGAGGTAATTATACCAAATGATTTCGATGGCTCAGGCATTTCAGAATGACAAAAACAACATTTGAGGTGCTGTGCAAATAGACCGGGCCGCTGGTTAGTGCAGTTACGCGACCCACCGTGCCCCAGTTCCCACAGAAAAATGCATTACCATTGCACTGTATAAATATATATCCAATCACATCAGCCAATTATCCAATCACGTGATTTGTTGAGGCAAAGTCACATGACATTTTTGACGCCGATCGAGGAATTTATTTGGTAAATGTCTTTCCATCATATGGTTTATGCGCATTTCTTATCGAATAAAAAAATTACCTGCCTCAGATGAGCGCATAAGTTTTCTATGCACATTTTGGAGAGGTTATTCGCACCCGTGTTCACATCCAGCGTTTTTTTTTACATGATATCCCAATTCGCATAAAATACGTGGATGGGAACATGACTATTGTCATGCTTTGAAACTGACAGTAGTCATTTGAAACTGTGTATTTGTGTGTTTTATTTTTGTACTGGCGAAACTACTGTTTACCCTTCGTACAAAAACGATGTAGAACACTATGATGAAAAGTCCGTCTCACAAAATTACTATGAATGCCCCTCACCTTGCCTTTAACTGCTCATATGTTGTCTTTTCATGTTTACTGACAGTCCAAAATCCAGAATAAAAAAAAAAAAAAAAATGCCAGCATGTCTATGTAACACACTTTGAGCTGCGTTCTTTTTATGAAAGGTGCTGCGCATGTAATAAAAGTTTATTATTAACATTAGCACAATTTTTTTCCCATCAGTTCAGCTCAGACCTACTAAACACAGACCTGCTCAACAAGCTTCGGGGTGAAAACTGGCAAAATTAGATCCAGTGTGTCTAAAGTAAGTGAGTAAGAGGATGCTTGTGGCGTAGGGGTGTGTGTGCGTGTGTGTGTGTGTGTGTGGTGTGTGTGTGTGGTGTGTGTGTGTGTGAGCGCACAGTGCTCTCTTCATTAATCAGCATGACTCTCTAGGGCTGCCTTGACATTTCTTGCAGGCCCTTAAAAATAGTTGCGTTAGCAGGTCATCCAGAGTGATCATTCCTATTTCTGCTTTTCATTACATCTCTCTCTCTCACTTTCTTGCTCTCGCTCTCTTCCTCCTCTCATTGGCTTCTCTCCATCCATGTCTGCCTTACTTTCTTCTTCACACTCTACACCGCCTGCCTGCACAATATTACCAAAGTCTTAATGTCCATCAGCGATGTGGGGATTGTTCATTTTTCTCTCCTGGCTAAAGACAGCATCTCTATCTCTCCTGGGAAAGCTTGTGAACGAGGCATGACGAGTCAGACACACTTCATTCAGTATGAAGAGAGCTGAAATACATCCCACAACGGCGTGTCCATTGAGTTACTCAGCTTCCTGCTGCATACAGCATGCAGGACACAGCAGGACACTGGAGGCCTTTTTTTCCACACACACTCTGTTCCTTAGCATAGAACATGAGCTGAATGGTGTAACACTCCGCATGATGGAATCTCGGGCTAGTCATAGTAATGTTATAATCTAATCTCATTTGAATTTATCAGTGTGGTTGAGCTCACCATCAGCTGAACACAAACCCCAAAGAATAATCTGTTCCGCTCAAAGGCGACTCATTTATCTGCTGTTTTGTCACCAATATGACTGAATAATAAATCATGGACTGGTTTTTCCACATTAGCTATGCAGGAACCCCAAAACGTACATGAGCAAGTTAGTGATATGGTGTGCATAGTACTGCATTTTTTTTTTAGTTCCTACCTACAATTAGTTTCTATGTACTTGACTTGGAAGAAAGCCTATGGTTTTATTTTCTCCTGTTATATATGACCCCTCATTCAACGTATATAAAGGCATTATGGGATTTTGAGATTTTGCGATCGCAGAAATGAACGCAAAATCAAGGAAATGCCGCAATATTCGGAGGAGCTTGCAAATTTTCAATATAACAGCAGATTTTCCACACATTTGGGCCAAGACGCATCATGTAACATAATCACAACGCGCATTCAGCCAAAGCCTTCTTCGATTCACATGCATCGAACATGAGTACAGCTAAAAGGTCTCATTTACTAACAAACATCACTGCGAAAGACCGCGTGAAACTATTTTGTGCAGTTGCAATTGCAATTGCAGTTTCGCCAGTTCATGTAGTTTTTTGCAAATAAAGCACAAAAAAATTTCACAAGTTGCATCGCAAATTTAGAAAAAAAATGCCACAGCAAAATCAAGCATTTTTGGCCACAACAATCAGAAAAAAAAACTCGAAAAACGCAAAATACCTGTATGGACTGGTTAGTAGTGAGAGTGCTAGTACTGTTAGCCTGCACTGCTAATCTGCTAATAGCTAATACGAAGACTGGAAGGAAATATGTAAATCAAACAACCATTTCTCACACTGATTTGTATATTAATTAACTAGTCAGGAGGTAGATAGACATATAGGGATATGGTGCTGTATCTGGTGAGTTTATGTAACTAGTACAGTTAGCTTGCATGGCTAATTTGCTAACAACGCTAATACGAAGCCTACATCAAACAACCAATTACGTATCATTTGTTTGTTTGATGCACATAAAGTACATCAAACAACAGATTTTCACTTCTTTTCACTGTTAAAATATTAGAATCCATTTTAAAGACAAATCAGTTGTATATGATAATAAATCATGTGCTGTATGCTATACATTTACAAATGACTACAAGCAACACGAGGGTTCGGTAGTGTGAGTAGTGTGCAGGTTATGTTGCTGGGTTCTATTTTAAAACATTTACTTATTCCCCAAATACTGTTAATTCTGTTATGTCTTTTGGTAGACATTTAATTCAGTAATATCGCCTTCTTTTTTCAAAAGCTTAACTCTGACAGCAGTAAATGTCAGTGGAGCTTGATATCATACAACTGCCATCTAAAATACATATTAGCAACGGTACATAAAATTGACACTTCATAGTGTTTGTGATATTGGGCATTAAAGACCAAACATGGAAAAAGCGAAAGACTAAATTCGCATAGGGCGCTTAAAATTCAGGCACTCCAACAGACGTTTGGTGATTTACATTTTTTATCAAACAATTCCTCACTACTAGGGAGGGCACGCTGGCTAAGTGGTTAGCACTTTTGCCTCACACCTCCAGGGTTGGGGGTTCGAGTCCTGTCTTCACCCTGTATGCTGAGATTGCATCTTCTCCCCATGCTTCAGGGTTTCCTCTGGGTACTCCGGTTTCCTCCCCCAGATCAAAGACATGCGCTGTAGGCTGATTGGCATCTCCAAATAGTCTGTGGTGTTTGAATGTGTGTGTGTGTGTGTGTGATTGTGCCCTGTGATGGCTTGGCACGTCTTCCAGGGTGTCCCTCCTCTTGTGCCCCTGGAATAGGCTCCAGGCTCCCTGGTGACCCTGTGTAGAATACGTGGTATGGAAATTGGATGGATGGATACTATGATTTGGGGTATTTCTGATGTCACGTTTGTGTACATTGACACCTCCTGAAAATCATAAGCTAACCATTTTTTGAGTGTTCAAATGGTTCGCTAGCCCAACACATAATTCCCTAAAAGTGACAGAATTCCCCAGAGTTGGCCATCGCAGTAAACGACTGCTTAATGCGTGTCTGCTGCCTCAACAAAATGTAACTATAAATCATTTTGTTACAGACAGACGTGTGCTGGTAAACAGTCTGGTGGCCTCGCGTAGCTGTTCTACATAATTCTATTACATGATGAATGTTTACAGCTTCAAATGGCAGCAAATTTTTCAAGCCTGAAGTGCACGTTTGACATTATGTTTGTTTTCCATCTAGAGGTTAACTCTTGTTATATATCAGTAACATGTTTACATGTACCATCATTCATGCGTTTAGTTCTTTTGCACGGAGCTTTACACAGTCTTTTATTTTGACTAGGTCTGGTTGAAATCGGATCTGTTGTGTCCACGGACCAGAGAATGCAAAACAAATGAAGTATCTCAGTGAGTGACGTTAGGATATATTATCCTCCCACTTCTCACCCTGCTCCTGTAAAATCCAAGTTTTAAGCCCATTACAATAGATAATGCATTTTGTCTGCTGGTCAAAATGCTTATCTTTTATAACAATTTGTATCTTTTTATAGTGCTTTGGTTAAGCCAGGTAAATTGTTCTCGATTAGTCATTTAATGCTTGCTTGCTTTTTTCCTTTGTGATTCCTGTGTTTCATTGAAATATACACAGTGTGCCTCGGTCCATCAGTGCGACTCAGCATGAAATCACTGTTCTCTCTTCCCTCAGGCAACATTTCTGTATTTTTATGTCTCATTTGCTGTCATCATTTCTGACACTGTTTCTCTTGACACATTTAAAACATTTGTCAGTGACACAGCTGAGATTTGGGCGTCTGTGGTTTGATGGTTTTCAGAATGATGGCTCTCATATTTCATGAGTAAACACGATATTCGTATAAAAAATGAATGACTGTTTTCTTTGTGTTAAGTATTTATAGTACAGTAAGTACTCTGTGTGTGTGTGTGTGTGTGTGTGTGTGTGTCTCTTTCTCTCTCTCTTTCGATGTAACTTAAAGGGGAATATAAAATGTTATATTTTAAAGTATTTCAATTTTTTCTGTTTCACTGTGTGTGTGTGTGTGTGTGTGTGTGTGTGTGCGTGTTGCTCAGCTTACGAAGAAACATGAGATTTGTATTTTGCCTCATTACAGCTGATATAAATGATCTGAGTTTGTAAGAGCAGGACGCATCCTCAAGGACCCTGGAGCGTGGACACAGTGAGAAAAAAAAAGTGGGAGCAAATGAAAAACAGCTATTTTATCACCTTGTTTTCCTCAGGGATCGCAAGAATAAGGATTAGTAGTCAGAAAGAGAAGAAAAAAGAGAGTAACAGAGAAGGAGAGGAAGAAAGGGAGAAAAAGGAGAGGATGGATAGGTAAATTTGTGAGCGTCTATATAGTATTAGTGCAAATACCAAAGCAAATGCCCTGTGCACCTTTCTATATTGACAAATATGTCAGCGTTACAGGCATTCGGCAAGAGAGAGAGAAACATCCAGAGCATATAATGCTAATGTTGCTATTAATCAATGAGAGTAATCAATGAGAGTTGTTAGAGTTATATAAATAGTCTCAAGCTAGTTAGTTCCAATAAGGTTTCATTCAGCGTCAGCCATCTTAGCCTCCTTGGCTAAGGTGTTCCTTTGAGACTGTGCTTTTCTCATTCCCATCTTTCAGGATGTGCTCTGTAAAGCAAAGCCATTTCTATTCCACCCGTTCCACGACATCTCACTAGTCCTAATTACATTTCTGAAACTTGCTTTGGAGTTACACGGACAGCCCCAATTTATGTTGGACATTCTTTTAATTTGTCTCTAGTCATATTGTAATATTCAGCACTAGAGGTGTGATTTGAAAACAAACACGTGCCTCAGTGAATTACACATTTTGCTGAATGCGGTTTGTCCGATCATGCAAAACAAATTCGACTAGTATTCGACAAAAGCTGCAAAAATTCAATATGAACTCTAAAACCCGACGTGTAAAAGTGGAACACGGCACAATATGGATATGTTGCTGAACTGAACAAACGCATTACATGCCAGAGTGGATCCTATACGGAAAACTGATATGACCAAGTCCATTTTCCCACCTTATTTATAAATCAGAAATATCAGACCATTCTGTTGCCTCTTGTTCTGTAATCTCTCTCTCTCTCTCTCTCTCCCCCCCACCATGCAATATATAACAATGTTATGTCAATGATGCGGGATCGCGGGCCTGCCGATCATACTGCCCGTTGGATAGATTTGAAAGATGAAAAGTACAAAGTGGCATGATCAGAACACTTATTCTAATCAATACATTGATTTATGTATTGCAAAGATCATGTTACATTACAGTATGCTCAGGAGGTTAGTGTTTATTAAAACTCATGAAACTCGCAATAAAAGGATTGATGTTGGGTTTAATTGTAGAATTTATTTTACATGATTTGATATAGATAGTGTCCAAGTAAAAATTATTATCAAATCTATCAAATAAAATCAGCATTTTTTATGCTGTTAGGATTTTCTTAGTTTGTAGGGAAGCTTACTGAGCTTCATAACATAATATGAATGATATATATATATATATATATATATATATATATATATAGAGGGATCAGTGATAAAAATTTTCTTCTACCTATAAAAGACAGATTAAGAAATGGTTTGTCCCTTTTCCTCTGTCAGAGCTGAAACCATGTCAAACACTATGCACTAATCACACAGTGGAATTATAAAATCCAATCTACTCTAAAACTCGGTGGCACACTGTGTATGCAGTAATTCCTATTAAATCAGGCCTGACATGTTAGATTACAGTGGGATTTGTGTCGACGGGAAAAATGGGCCAGTGTACAACATGGCCCAATTCCATACACAGGCCTACAAAAACACCATTTGTTTCATATCTTACTATAAGCACTGATTAAGCTGCTTTGTTTTCTTTTAGAAAACATTGTTAAAAATGTATTTTATAAAACCGAATTAATATCAAAATGACATCAATTCACAATGACATAAAGTCATATTTTCAGTTTTATACATTGATGTAAAGCATTCTAGTGATAACAATGACTGATGGAGCAGGTCACATTAAGGTGAATTTAACCCAGTTTAACCTAGTACTCTGTATCAGTATTAGACCAAATATTTAACACTCACTTAAATGTTGTCAGTCACCATACATGGGTGAGAAAAAAAATTATGACTGATTCTACTAAATTTGATTTTTGTTTTGTATTTTGACATAAACACATGACACAATTGTACACTGGCATTTACACCAATCACCAGCCATAACATTAAAACCACCTGCCTAATATTGTGTAGGTCCCCCTTGTGCCACCAAAACAGCTCTGATCCATCGAGGCATGGACTCCACAAGACCTCTGAAGGTGTGCTGTGGTATCTGGAACCAAGACGCTAGCAGCAGATCTTTTCAGTCCTGTAAGTTGCGAGGTGGAGCCTCCTTGCATCGGACTTGTTTGTCCAGCACATCCCATAGAGCCTGGATGGGATTGAGATCTGGGGAATTTAGAGGCAGAGTCAACACTTTGATCTCTTTGTCATGTTCTGCAAACCGTTCCTGAACAATTTTTGCACTGTGGCAGGGCGCATTATTCTGTTGAGAGAGGCCACAGCCTCAAAAGGGGTGTACTTGGTCTGCTGCAATGTTTAGGTAGGTTGTACGTATCAAAGTAACATCCACATGAATGCCAGGACCCAAGGTTTCCCAGCAGAACATTGCCCAGAGCATCACACTTCCTCTGCCGGCTTGCCTTCTTCCCAAAGTGCATCCTGGTGCCATCTCTTCCCCTGGTAAGTGATGCACACACACGCACCCAGCCGTCCACATGATGTAAAAGAAAACATGATTCATTAGACCAGGCCACCTTCTTCTACTGCTCCATGGTCCAGTTCTGATTCTCACATGGCCACTGTAGGTACTTTCGTTGGTGGACAGGGGTCAGCAAGCTGTGATGCACTGTTTGCACTGACACCTTTCTATCATCGGCACTATTAAATTTTTCAGCTATTTGTGCTACAGTAGCTCTTCTGTGGGATTGGACCAAACAGGCTAGCCTTCACACGCACATCAATGAGCCTGGGGCGCCCATGACCCTGTCACCAGTTTACCGGTTGTCCTTCCTTGGACCACTTTTAGTAGGTTCTATCCACTGCATACCGGGAACACCCCACAAGACCTGCAGTTTTGGACATGGTCTGACCCAGTTGTCCAGCCATCACAATTTGGCCCTTGTCAAAGTCACTCAGATCCTTACGCTTGCCGATTTTTCCTGCTCTACCACTGATTCCATAAACTTTGAGAACTGACTGTTCACTAGCTGCTTAATATATCGCAGCCCTTGACAGATGCCATTGTAATGAGATAATGAATATTATTCACTTCACCTGTCAGTGGTTTTAATGTTATGGCTGGTCAGTCTATACATATTTGCATGCAGAGACACAAACACATCCAACTCTATCCATCTAAAAAATGGGACCACCACTGTGCAAACAGTATTCATGGTTTTGGACGACCCATGGCACTGACATGGTTGTGGCCTGTTGTAGTAATACAAGTATAACAGACATGACAGTGTTGCTGCCATTTCTAAACACGCTTGTGTCCCTGCTGAGCTCAGAAACAGCAGGGATTGGGAATGATTAATATAAGTTGAGGAAATAATGAGTTAGAACCTAACTGTACTCCTACAAGGTGGACTTACTGAGATTAGTGTGTCTAACACAATATCCAGTATATGTATGTAGCTGCCGCACATGATAAACTCATGTCAACTCTTAGTGTTACAGAGAATGGTCTAACATCCAAATACTGTGGTGGTCCCTTTCCATTGATGTTCAGGGTAGAGGTGTCTGAGATGCTGTACATACGTAGCAATAGATAGGCTACAGAAGAACTACAGCATTCAACTATATGCCAGGTGTACATGATTGGAAGTGAACCAGTATTGTGTAGAAGAGAGGTTGACCTAATAAAGTGGCCACTGGGTGTATATTTACTGTTGAAATTTTGCAGCAATATTCAGTGAGGGTAAAATCTGAGATTTAAATTGGTCGGAAACCAATCAAATGGGCCAACATTGACTTTTTATGCTCAAACCTTGCCATTATGAGGTCTGACTTAAAAGTGGTAGGTGTCAAATATAGAACAAATTACATCAATTTAGATGACAAAAAGTCAGGCATGGCCTGACAAAGCTTTTTTAGAAGGATAGTATGAGCAGAGTGAAAAGTCAGAGAAGGACAGAGAGAGAGGGAGAGAGAGAGAGATGGTACTAAGCGTGAACTATAAGGAATTCAGCATTTGCTGCATGATTTCTTGGTAACTAATCAGGCTCGAACTTGGACTCTAATGACCCTAATTTTCTGTCCTGATGACATCTGAGCAATAAAGTGAAGTTAAGTGCCATGCCTTTACTATTCGGCTAGTGAATATGTACATGCCTTATTACACACACCCTATACATTTCTTACGCCCTATTATACATGCACTGGTGCACACTGTGAGCTACCACAGTCATCTGTTTTCTCTCCTTTCACTTATCCACTCTGAAATAGGTACAGCAGCAGCTATATTCCCAACGAGGATGTAGCGTCCCCTCTAGCTTTTTCTTCCTTCTCTCTCTGTTACTTTCCTTGAATATTTTTATATCCATAAAAAGGCCATTTAGTCTTTCAGACAAACCTCAGAAGTCTTGCTCACTTGATCTGAACACCGCATCTGATACTGTCTCACTCATGGCACACCTTTACTATTATTGGATCATGAACACCTACAGTATCCATCCATCCATCCATCCATCTTCTATACCGCTTTATCCTTTTCAGGGTCACGGGGAAACCTGGAGCCTATCCC
>JANDJT010000103.1:5091126-5101901 GCA_024331685.1 Stegophilus panzeri | reverse complement strand
TAGTAGTAGTAGTAGTAGTATTAATAGCAGTAGAAGTACTATTACTTGTAGTGGTAGTAGTAGTAGTAGTAGTATTAATAGCAGTAGAAGTACTATTACTTGTAGTGGTAGTAGTAGTAGTAGTGTCAAAACATGCATAATTTCTCCAGTACACAGTTTCATGGAATGGTCAATTAGGCCATAATAAAATTAGTGCAGCATTACCAACCCTGACTTTGTCATTACCCTTGCCAAGTGTTCTTCTGGTGTCAAAATTAACATTTTGCTTCATTAAGCTTGTGAGATATTTATGATTTCATCAACAGGAAACGACAGTTTAATGCTGAAAGTTCTCTATTGTTTTGCCTCATCAGTAGATTTGGACGAGGGCCATTAAAAGTGGCTACATCCCACTGAGAACACTGTCTTTCAGGCCGGCACGCTACTGACAAAAATGTTATTTGAGCCAACCAAAGTTATTTATCACCCATTATACTCTGCCTGATATATCAGGGTCACAAAGTTCTGGAATAGTTGTTTGTGAAGCAGGTTTTAATGAGCTGTAATAAAAAAAAAGACCACAAAAAAAGGCATACAGCATGTGCTTTGGATTTGAAAAATCTCTCTTTGAGTCTCCAGGTTTGTAGATATGTAAATTAGAGACTCTTGGGAGGTGAAATACAGGTGATCAGGTACAAAAGTTCAAGCCTTTGATTTCAGACTTGCAGCTGCCAGCAACGACAAAGCAAGATCAAACCGACTGCACCGTTCTCATCTGAGTTCATCCATATTTACAAAGCCCGACAGCGACAGGCTCCGTAAGGCAGCACGGGAATCACGGTCTCAGCAGGTTTATTTACAACCGCCATGAAAATAAAGATAGGAATCAAAGCTATGTGAAGAAGATGTTGTCAGTCTTTTCAAACTGTAGGATTCTATAAGGATGGAAATGGCTAAAGTTATAATTAACGCCGAAGCCCAAATCACTCTCTATAGTGCGCCACATAGGATTCAGAGCCATTACTTCATGCTAGATGTAGTGCATTTATATAAACATTCCTGAACCATTTGGCATCTGTAGTATTTTTATTCTTTCAGGAGTGTAAAATATACTATGATTATATGAGCAGCTTGATGGCTCCGCTGCATCGGTGACAGACTTGAATATAGCACAGGAACACGGTAGAGTTTCATCTACATTTCATATTTATCACAGGTACGTTTTTTATTATGACATGCGCTTCACACCCGAGAGTCTCTGATATTCATACTTGTTACATGTACTTTATATACTCTATTACAGTAAATCACATCCTCATGTTTCCATTTTGTCCTAACACCTTACATGGATCAATTGGATAACCAATCAGACATTGCCAGTCTCATTAAGAGTAAAACAGAATCAGTATATCAGTATAATCAGACATTGCTGGCTGCATGGACATTTCGAATCCATGGTGAACTTGAGGAAATGTCGAGCCTAATCTCATGACAATTCATACGAATATAAAAGAACAAGGGCAATGTAGCAAGAATGATTTTGTAAGCAAGGGAACAAAGATTAACCCCGCCCCTAACCTCGACCTTTAATCTTTGGACCATTTCGTTTAAATGGAGTCATGTGAATTGTTATACATTTGCTAGGTAAAATTATGAGGTAAGTTGTGGCTATATCATCCTACACCAACAGCTAACGTTATCCAAGGCAGCTAGCTAGCAAGCAAACAATGCTTTGCATAATGTTCTTTCACTGACAAGAGGTGTAAATGTTTATGTATCACAGATAATATGTGAGCAAAATGTGACTTCTTGTTTATCTTAAATGATTTTATCACCATCATCACCACTGCTTATTCTGAAATCGAGACCTGATTCTGTGTAATAAGTAATTTGTCATTTGACTGATGTTTTCAATAGATATTGTCTTACTCTTACTCAAGGAAGTATATCGATGCTCACCGATGCTTCAAACTCAACTCTGAATGTGTGTTTACGACAACTATCCTTCATGTCTCTGGTAAGTTGGTGAAAACTTGAGTTATATGAGTCGGCCAAAAGAAAATGCAAATGTTTAAATCACAGAGAATCTGAGATAGTTTATTTGATTTGATGAAAGAGTGGGAGATGCATAGATTCTCAAAAAAACACATACTGACTTTGCAACATATCTCCAAAGTCAGAATGACCAACTTGAGATTAAAGTTGTTTTCTAGCCACTCGGGACTCCAGTGGAGTGTGTGACGTGGTGAAGTTGCTGACCTTCATGAGCTGCGTGGCAGACTTTGTTTAATGGCTTCTGCATCATCAGTAGTCTGAGACACTAAGCCACACCAGACTGTGCTCTCGATCCTACATTCATTGCACTGGAACAAGTTGAACAAACATGTGGATTTATTATTTGGTGAAAATCCTGTAGTGTCCCTTGTGCGTGTGTGGAGCCGTCCAAGCTCTGTTTGTTTTTCTGTGGATTACTTGGATTGTGGGGTCTGTGTTGACTAAGAGCTGAGCTTCAGTCATGAGCACACACACACACACACACACACACACACACACACACACACCCCCCATAGCCTCCTTCTGGAGGTCGTCATTCAGCACTGATTCATGGGCATTGGTGGTGGAAAGGTGGAGGGCTTTGCCTTCCCAAATTTGAGTCCCAAATACATGCACGCATTCTGGATTCGAATAAATTAGAGATTAAATATCTGGATTAGAGATGTATTTGCTTTATTACATACTTTGTATCTTCCATCCATCTGTGATTGTGAGCATGTGAGTAGCTTTTGCAGCTTTACTAGACTGCATCCATGTCCAACGTCATCACTGAGTGCCATTTCTCTTTGTGCTGAAGGCCAACTATTACACAAAAACACCCTCAACCACCTTTTTTGATAATTCCACATAACCCTGGAGATGACTGTCCACTGGAAACAACAAACATCTCATTGTGTTCTGTGTGAAATACTGTGAATAGGTTCACGGTTCAAGGAATATGGTTCAAAACTGACCTCACTAAAAGATAGACTCATGCTATACGTGATGTTTTGTTAAATAAGATGTTCTGTCGTGAAATAAGATTTGAAACCGTGGCATCGTTCTGTTGGTCAGAAACCTTGGCAATATGTGTTGGATTGCTAACCTTAACATCTTGTGGATTTTTTCAGCTTTACTAACGCACCTGCTTGGATATTCAACTAACAAACAAACTTTATTCTCCCACTCATCTTTTCATTTCTGCATTGCAAAAACGCTGAGAAATGTCCCCAAACTAGGTGATAAATCTCCACATTTACACTCTTATGGGATTAATTATCTTGTTTCTAGATATGAAACTCACTCATCCCATTATCAGATAAAATGGCTTCCAGCTGGCGTGTATTTATTTGTTTGTTTGGATGGTTGGTTGCTTACTGGATGGGCTCATTTTCCAGTGTATAAGTTTCAGTAACAAGGCAAGAAAATATATAATACATTAGTTCATATTATAAAAGGCATGTCTGAATTTTTAGCATCTTTTTTTTTCTTTTCTTCTGAGTCATTGCAAGAGCTTTGGCTTAGTCAGTGCTGTTTTATTGTAAGATACACTAATTTGGCTACTGCAAAGTCCCCTAGAGAAATAGTGCCCACTAAAAGCCTAGTTAAGAGACTGCATGCATAAGCGCAGCCATTACTCGTGTTTATCCTGCATGTGCCCTTTTCATAAACAGACTCCAATTTGGACTGATTGGCAGAACACCCATTTAAAGTGTTTATTTATTATTAACCTTGATTTTTATGTAGAATAGTGTGGAGTTCATAGATTGAGCTTTCCTAAGTATCTCTTTTAAATACAATATTTCAAAAAAAATTATTCAGGATACAGGAATCACAAACTGCACAGGTTTAACCTGCTCTAGGCAGCCATCTTCTGCATACAACTGGCTCAAAATTGAGCTAATTAATCATCCCATTAGTCCTTATGGGATTAATTATCTTGTTTGTGCATATTAAATATTACACTTTCTTATCCCATTATCAGATCAAATGGCTTCCAGCCAGCATAACTGTTTGCGAATGGATTTCATGAAAACATACAGAAATATGTAATGCACTGGTTCATATTATAATATCCTATGCTCACAGCACTACCTTTTTAAATATTAACCACGTCTTTTTTCTGTAATTTCCCCGACTCATTTCATTCTAAGTCATTGGCAAAGCTGTGGCTCGTTGTCATGGCAGTTTAATTGTAAGGTCCCCTAAAGAAATAGTGTGCAATAAAAGCCTAGTTAAGTGATGGCATATATAAGCAACACTATTACTTCTTCTTAAGCTGTTTCCATGAGCTGACTCCAATTTACACCGGAGAAAAATGCGTTTATTCACTATTCATCATGAATTGCTTGCAGTTGGGGTAGAGTAGAGTTGCATTTTCAAGCATTGTCAAGCTTAGAGAACATGACTTTCATCTGCCATTATTCTTTCCTGGATCTCATTTTTGCACCATACAGATTCAATAATAAGAGGAGAATTTATCGAATGTGCCGACTGGCAATCATTTTTGAATTTCCATTCCATTTGAAATCGTATAATGTGTCGAGTCTCCCAAGAATCACGAATCATCCACAGATATTACGGGACGTGCCGCTGTCACCCACACCTTTAATTGGTGCCTAAATTAGATGAAATCTGTCACGTTCGCTTAAAGCTAGCCTCAAGATTAATTTGCTCGCATTTTCTGAGCTCATCCACCTTATCAGTCCAGTACACATTTTCATCAGCTTGCTTTTTCTAGTTGACTGAAAGACCAGAAAAGGAATTCCTTCAAACGGTCTGACTATGACATATCGTCAGCCAGATTTTCAGGAAAAATGCGAGTGATATTCTTGAATTTCCAACCAATTTACTCATAAGAAAAACTACAAGTTTAAGCCATGACTTCCAACCTTATCATTCATTTTTCTTTTTCATATACTGTACACTAGTCTACCAACCTAGAGCACAGTCCTCTCTTGTACAATCAATTTAGATCATTTAGCGCCGCCCCTTGTTTTCTGTATGATTTACAAAAACTTCCAGGTCTCAAGATATTCGTTTATATTTAATTTTAGAGATAAGAACCTAACTAAAATGCAGCACTTGCATTGGAGTGTACGGTATATTGACTTTCTGAGATTCTGGAGGATAATGTAGTAGGAGAGTTCAAGCCTTAGCGAAATAGTTTAAATTACAGATAACTGAATTGTTTCAGTGCTGCATTTAAGATGGACAAGAGAGAGATGTTTTATCTGCTTTCCAATTTTTCGATTTACTTCTTACTAAGAGAGCCAAAGAAGTTGATGAGATCTTACAATTGTGTGCTTTGGCTCTGATTCCCTAATCTTAGCATCGTACACACTTATATATCCAAAGTCAGCTTCTAATGGCTGTTGAAAATATGCAGTACTTTATGTATTGTGTAGTATAAGTGTATAAGTGTAGCACAGATTCACATACTCTCAGAAGTGAGCTCAGCTGGCCATTTTATCAAGAAGGAGATGTGTTCAGTTCATGATTCTCTGTTTGATTCTAAGACATATAATTAAACCCAATCCCACTGAATACAATTTTGAAATCTCAGTATCTGTTGGTTCCGGGTCTGTTTTCAGTCCAGATCCTTTCAAGTTTTTCGACTGTCTCTGGAGTTTTTCCTCGCCTCTGTTGGCTTTGTCTGACTCATAATGCTCTAGAAAAGAAAGGATATAAAGAGTTACGCAAATGTAATATTCACATTTTAATTATATAGCTCTACAGTATATTCGTTATTTTCTATTCTTTCTTTTTTTTAATGTGACATTACCATAATAATACTGTGTATGACTGGGTTTCACTTAAAGATAACCATCAAGCTTACACATTGTTACATGTACATGTAAGAAAATACCTTCAAGCCTTTTATTCCACACTAAGAGGTAATTAAAAGCACACTTTGGGACGAGTAGGCAAACTGAAAACACTACAAGACTAGACGAGTTTGAATTTCAAAATAGCACGAAAACAGCAACTGAATGAGAATGAGCTAAAAATGGCTTATACTTTATTAAAGTAACAATACACCAGCATTATACTGTTCATTTATACTTGTATAAAAAGAGAGCTCTTTGCCACAAAGCAGCTTTAAAGAAATCCAAGTCTAGACCTCAAATGAGTGAGTCAAAGTCAGAAATGACAAGGAAACGCCAACGAGACAGCACAAGGAAAAACATCTGGAGATGTGAATCAGTCCTGCTCTGGGTGACACCAGATGCTGAGATTTCCAGATGAAGCTGAGTATGATCATACAGAGGAAAAGTGAACAGTAATGATTGTTTTGAACATTCAACATGGTGAAGAATGAGTTTTGTGAACATTATGAGTAAGAGTCTCAATGCTCAGTTTGATGAGCCATATAAACACACACATGCTTCTGTCCATACCTGTGTTGCTCCAAGCTGCAACAAAATGTCCTCTTTGTTGGAAAAGCACTTACAGAAGATATCTCTTTACAAGCCACAAACCCCCCAGGTCTCAAAGTGCTTTGCGAGAGAGAGAGAGAGAGAGAGAGAGAGAGAGAGAGAGAGAGAGTCCAAAGTCAAAATAAAGAGATTGATCAACAGAAGAAAATATCCTATGCATGTATTACAGCTTTTAATGGTTGTGTGTGTGAGTCAGTGTTCACACACAGAGGTGTGTGATATCATGATGTGTCATTGTATGCAGTCAAAGCGACGCACTTGGCCGTCACATCTCAATGAAATGACCAACACACAGCACACACCCTTCTCTCTCTGCTCATTTATTGTTGGCTGGGTGGAGATAAACACTATTGATCAGTTTGGCTGTCTCAGCACTGATGGATGATCGCAAAAGAGGACTTTAAGGCTGCAACGATTAGTTGTCCTTGCCAGCCTCAGAATGGTCCAGAACATCAGCATACTCCATTTGGTCAGTATGCATGTGTTTGCACATTTGCATCAAAGAAGGCCATTGGGTAAGAGAACTATTGGAAGAAAATGCAATCTGACTATTATATACGTCATTTTAACCATTTAACAAAGTGGGTATGTTTTCATTCACAGTATATACATTCATAAAATAACAATGTACAGCCCATACACACATAAAACATCCATCCATCTATCCATACACTCTTATTCTAAACAGGGTCATGGGGAGCCTGGAGCCTATCCCAGGGCACTCCCTGGATGGGGTGCCAACCCATTGCAGGACACAATCGCACACACCCATTCACACATTACAGACAATTTAGAGACATCAATCAGACTACAGCGCATGTCTTTGGACTGTAGGAGGGGGAAGAAACCTGAGTACCCAGAGGAAACCCCTAAAGCACAGGGAGAACATGCAAGGTCCATGCACAGTTCAGTGGCGGGAATCAAACCCCGAACCCAGAGATGTGAGGCAAATAGAGAGAACATGCAAGTTCCATGCACACAGGGTGGAGGCGGGAATCGAACCCACAACCCCGGAGGTACGAGTGCTAACCACTAAGCCACCGTTCCCACCACACATAAAACACGTAACACCTCATTTACAGCTATACCCATTGGCCATTTTATCAGGTTCACCTTCCTCCTTCCCCGGGTAGCACAATTTCTCTACCCTTAATCCCATAAGACCATATCTAACCATTTATTAGGGTTGTGGATCATTCTCACTACAGCACTGACACTGACATGTTAGTGTGTGGCAATGATACAAGTGTTTGTACGCATTGTGCACTCACAGACCACCTTAATGATCATCATGTAGGTATACAGAGAAAGACTATAGAGAGAGACTATAGCTGTGTTGATCGTCCTGTTTGCTGGATAGTTTTGGTTTGTAGACTGGTTCCCCAGCCAGCATTGATACCGAGGTGTTTAAAATCCCAACAGTGATCGAGTCACTACATACCTTTGCTAGATAATAACGTGCTCTAGGATCTCTAGTGTTGCCAGTCTACAAGGTTCGCCAGGAGCTGATTTAATTCTCTGCGTTAAATGGGTGGTCCAATTATATGAGATTAATTTGTAAAGATGTCAATAGCCTTATACTGTTGCTGTGTAGACGTCGTGTGGCATACTCAATTAAAAGTACTGCTGTCTTAGCTTACGTTTAAAAGTAGAATTATAGTTCATGAGTCTTGCATTTTCAGTAATGAGTATATTTCATTTATTAGTTTATACTCTGATTAAAAAAAAACAAAAAAACGTGTCCTATCTTATATATAGAGATAAAGAGAGAAAGAGAGATTTTTTTTAAAATTACCGCCTAATCATAGAGACATTTGTGACGTTTCATATGAGTCGGCTTTTTCTAATTATAATCAGAACATGTCTAAATGCATCCCGATTTTATCAACACTACTAGTACATCTGGCGCTATTGATTTAGTCCAATTACACGTTTCACTTATGTTGTGATTGAGTTGTCTTGTGCAATAAATCAAGATAAGGTTTGCATGGTTGTCATATTAGCTCCTGCATGCAGATCACTGAATGCATCTCCATTAGTGTTAGATGTTAAAGAGGAGACCATGCTGACAGAATACGTAGGAGAGGAAGAAGCTGACCTTGTTTGAAACACGCATTTCCTGATACACGCATGCCGCAACGGGCCGTGGGGAGCCGTTCCATCTTCCACTCATTTAAAATCTGCAAACAGCTAGCGGGCTCTTTGCGGCCTCCGTGGGAGACAGTCCACTTATCGCACTCCTTCAGTCCGACGAGAAGATTTTTGTATTTACGTGTCCGGGATCTCAAGATTCACTGTAATTTATTTAAAGCTCATTAGTTAGCGTGCAGAATCTGAAAGTAGATTCCACAATTTCTAGTCATTAAATGCTTGCCCCAGGTGGTGCAAGCATCTGTTAGTATCAAACTCTCTCTCTCTCTCTCTCTCTCTCTCTCTCATGCTGTCGCAATGTCTCTCTGGCTTTTTGGTTTTCTGCGTTCTCTTCTCATGTACGTCTAGAATAGCTGCAAAACACAAGGGCCCGTGTCTGTTTAATGTTGGAGGTTGACTATAGGCTGTAGTAGACAGCAACCGACTCACTGAATGTCGTTGTTAATGGTGAGGATGATTGTGATGGGAGCATTTGTCAGATCTGCCAAAGACATGCACTTTGCTTTAAAAAAAAGAAAAAAAAAAAGTCATCTACAAGTAAAGGATGAAAATAGGAAGTGAATACTGGGAATATTTGCTAACTTTACACCCGTGTTTTCCTCTTTTTAGCTCGTCATGTTTTCTGACAAGTCTCAGTGTGTGTGTGTATGTGTCAGAGAGAGAGAGAGAGAGCGCTATGGTCTAATCCCATTAGAGAAGGATGAAAGAAACAGGCATGACAGAAAAGAAGACTGCGAAATAATGGATAAGGGAGCAGCCAGAATACAAGTGAGGTCTTCCATGCCCTGTCTAATCCAATCAAATCAAATGTGAGAGAATGATGTCATATGGCATGTGATGTCATCTGAGCAAGTCTAAGACAAAAGCACATATGAATGGGGAGTTCATTGGGAATACCCAGTAGTGTGTGTGTGTGTGTGTGTGTGTGTGTGTGTTAGGTTTTTTCATCCAATATCACAGAATAACCTTGATTTATAAAAAAAAAAAAAAAAAAAAAGGAAAAAAACAAACAACAAAAAAAAACCTTTCATGGCTTGTCTGATCAATTTTGAGCAATTCTGTGTGTGTGTGTGTGTGTGTGTGTGTGTGTGTGTGTGTGAGTTCAGTCTCAGACCTCTGAGATATTCCGCATCAGCACTTGTCTTCACCAGTAAACTGTTTAATGAAATCTGACAAGGCTTATTTCTGTGTGAATCATTAATCATTAAGCGTAACTTTAGACAGCCTGAATGTGTGTGTTGGTGCTTTTCCTTGGATTCCAGCTGCAAGTCGTCTAATTTATGAAAAAATAAAGACAGGAAAAAACATGAACTGAACAATTAAGCAGAAATAAACAGACTGAGCAGAATTTATAGACTGTATAGTACATTAATGTCTCTATGATTGACTTGTATTTCATTCAGAGCAGAGGAACAGAGGTTACATGTGTGTATTAAAGCTGTTCGGATTCTATTAGTTAGTTTCTAGTTTATAAAATATTTTGATGTCTCCTCTGTGATAAAACTGTTGCATCAGGACAGCTATGTGTGCTCGGTGAGTCTCATGCAGCTTTCTTTTCACACTTATCCTCTAACAAGCTCCCAGTCATGAGGTGACATGATACAACTCATAACAACTTGCCAATTAATTGACATAAAAACAGCATTATGTTCTAGTTTAGTGGACAATCTAGAGTGAAGAAAGTACAAGCGAATGGCAAAACTCGAGGCTGTAGTCGGGTAGATAAATGAGGTAATATGATATTGTGGCCTCAACATATTTAGCTCATTTATTGTCCTGGTAACAGACATTTCAAGCTGATTTTTTTCTACTTGCACTTTTCTTCTCAAGCTGTGGTTTGTGCTGTAAAATGAGCGTCTGCACGCTCATGCCTGAGCATTTCTGTACCCCTGGTTTAAGCCAGACTTGCAGAGATATATGTGTATGTCATTCTGTTACTGTGACATCCATATATCAGGGGGCACGGTGGCTTAGTGGTTAATGATAATGAGTCTTTATCGGTCACATATACATTACAGTACAGTGAAATTCTTTTCTTTTCACCCCAGCATGTCAGGAAGTTGGGGTCAGAGCACAGGGTCAGCCATGATACGGTGCCTCTGGAGCAGAGAGGGTTAAGGGCCTTGCTCAAGGGCCCAACAGTGGCAGCTTGGCAGTGCTGGGGCTTGAACC
>JANDJT010000103.1:5049848-5081108 GCA_024331685.1 Stegophilus panzeri | reverse complement strand
ACATTTTAATAGCAATGTTTGATTGAAATTTGTTTCTAAGACAAATGTTAAATAGTGAAGTTGATGCCCATGTACAAAATGCATTTCTAATAAGTAGTTTTTACTCGAAAGAAGTACATTTTCCCCAAAGAAGTAGTTTTCATTTAGAACTACAAGGATGTAGTTCTACAAAGATGACAAGGATGTGCAAAACTTAATCAGTAATAATGTTAAAAATGTTACATATAATAGTTTTTTTAACAGTTCTTTTGGTCACCACATAATAATGCAGTATCTCAGAAGACCTGCCTCAGAGGATCTGTCTGTCCAAAATTCATTACCTCAGAGGAGCTGATTGGCCAAAATGCAGTACCTCAGAGGATCTGTCTGGCCAAAATTCATTACCTCAGAGGATCTGTCTGGCAAAAATTCATTACCTCAGAGGTAGCTGACTGGCCAAAATGCAGTACCTCAGAGGATCTGTCTGGCCAAAATTCATTGCCTCAGAGGACCTGATTGCCCAAAATTCATTGCCTCAGAGGACCTGATTGCCCAAAATTCATTGCCTCAGAGGACCTGATTGCCCAAAATTCATTACCTCAGAGGTAGCTGACTGGCCAAAATACAATAGCTCAAAGGATCTGTCTGTCCAAAATTCATTGCCTCAGAGGAGCTGATTGGCCAAAATGCAGTACCTCAGAGAATCTGTCTGGCCCCCTGTCTGGTCCCCTATCCCCCCCCCCCGGTCAAAATGCAGTACATGCCTGACTAAAATACAGTATGCCAGACCTGCCTTCCAGTGGGGACAGCCTTTATCTTAGGACCACAATAATCTACCTAGACAGTGCTCTTCCAACTAAAGCACAATGATAAGTATTTTATACCAGTCTTGTTTAGAGGAGCCTAAAAATGCACACTGACATTTTCTCATAGACTTAAAAGCATAAAGTTGTGTGGCAGCTGACTCAAATGACTCCATGATCTACCACAGCATGCATACTAGTCTGTCATTATTAGAGACTGATGAAGTGGGATGATGAAATCATATGCTGTGAACACACTTTCCTCACTCTCACACACTATACCCACACCCACTGTGATCTCTGATGTGTGAGTAGCTGGCACTGACCAGCAGGTGTCACATTAGAGGTAACTCATGGATTTGTGTGTGTGTGTGTGTGTGTGTGTGTGTGTGTGTGTGTGTGTGTGTGTTAGGATTTGGCACAGTCCTGCAGCTATCCACAGTACAGCTGCTGTCCTGTCACTACAGCCATGAAATCTTGTCAAGGCACATCAACAGTGCCTTGCTAATACACATCTCACACATCTCACACACACACACACACACACCAAAACACATGCTCAGCTGAACTCCCCAACCTTCCTGTATCACATATACAATCTTTGTAATTTCACTCGTCTATGCAAATGGCCCAGATCACCTTCACCTATCTTATTATTGATATTCTTGGTATCTATAGTATCTAAGCCAGGGGTTCCCAACATATTACAGTCAACGCTAGAATTACTGGCACCCTTAATGAAAATGAGTTCTCAGCAACCAAACACCAGGTATTCATGCACCTGCTAGTTCACTGCATGCCTTATAAACACTTCTGCATTTCTGTAATAATATGGTGGATTATGATTGGCCGGTGGAGGTGGTGATAGCAGTGGACAACTCATCCATTTAATTTTATGATGCTATGTTGCATCAATGCATTATTACACACAGTGAATCAGAGCAGGCGAGCACATGTTTGAAGTCTGGTACCAAAAGACTCACAGCCTTGTACCAAATGGACCAAAGCCTGGTAGCAAACCATAGCCTGGTAGCAAATGACCCACAGCATGATACCAAATGACACACAACTCGGTACCAAATGACCCACAGCCCAGTACCATATGACCTACATAATTAACATATTAATAAACAGTGCTGCTATTTCAGAAAGGTCAGTGCTGTATAAAACTACCTCTCTTATTTGCCCTTAAATTCACAAGCACCAAAAAAAATCTCTTTTATAAAAAAGGGAAAGCAATAACAGTATGAAGGGGTTGTGAAAAGTGCAGAGGTAGAGCTGTGGGGCAATACATCAATTTTAGAGACAGATCAAAAGTCTAAAAAGGTGTGAAAGTGATGAAAAGAGTGCCAAGATTGAGTAAGGTCTATGTTTGGGTGAAGCTGGCTGCCATTGCAGTGGAAAGAACTAGAGCCGTGTTTTGAGTGCTCCAAAACCAATATATCTGCTAATTTTATCAACTGTTCATATACAAAATACGTAACTACACTGGTTGAAGGAAAATCTTATTTAATTGGTGTGAAAAATGATTATGATCAGAAATTGCTTTAATGCAATTTCAGAGTCATTGGAATTGGATTTTTCTTACATTCAGGTAATGATCTTACCTAAAGTGGCATACAATTGAGTAGCTGATAGATAAGGACCCAGTGGTCATAACTTGGCAGTGCTGAGATTTGACCTACAACCATCCAATCTGTAGTCCAAGCTCCCTCCTGTCTTGTTGCTCATGAAGCAAGTTAATGCAATTTGGATTTGCTAATTGGTAAATTGCCATGTTTTAGGGATAAACTAGCCTTAAGTTGGGTTTGTACATGACAACAGTAGGGGAAACCTCATGCAGTGATGCATAACACTAAGGTGATAATGAGCATAGATTACAGCAGGCATCGACTAATGATTATAAATCCAGCTTATAACCACATGACTGATAATATTCAATAATCCGCTATAGTCAAACATGAATTTCTTAGCCCATCTGACATTTACATTAATATTAAGGTGAAGCTGTGGCTAAAGCTGAATGAAAGCTGATGGAGACCAATTAGTATTTCTATTATGCGTGGCACCAGCTAGCTTTTCCTTCTTGTTATTTTCAACAACCTGAAGAACCTGAAGTAGGCCGTGTGTGTGAGTCAGACCAAGTCAAGGCTTCATGAGACTTCTGTTCTCCTTTGTGGCGCTGAATACCAATACTATAAGTGGAGATCAAAGTGGCACGCTCCTCCTTGCTCCTTTTGCACTTTTGGCTGGACTGTGAGGCTCGGCACGGCAGAGTAATCTCCAAATAGGTCATAAATCAACCACCTGCCAGCCACCCCTGCAGCCATTAAGCCCCTAGAGCTGCCAGAGCAGGCACTGCACTGTCTGGCTGCCCTGACATGCCCTGTTTATTCTTATTCTCAGCTCTCTACAAGCCCCATTCTCAACTTATATGCAGGTATGAATGGTGCATTTATTCATTCAATCATTCATCTAATAACCAGGGTCACAAACACTAAGACTACCCAAGTTTTCAGAATTTTAAGAGTTCTATAGATGTTTTTTGTAACTTTTATTTTCAATATGAAAATATCATATAGTTTATCTGTTAAATAATCACTTTGGCTTTCCGAGATCGCTTCTCAGCAGATCTCTTCATGATACTCGGAGAAAGAATTGTAATGTCCTATAGTATTGCTCATTAATCTCCTCAACGCTATCGTGAAAAACTGTGAGCTGGAGTGTGCGAATTTACATCCCAGTGATCTTAACTGGAATATTAGGGACAAAGGTGGGTGAAATAAGACGACTCCCAAGGCAGCCTGGGATAGATAGGTGCAATTCATCAGTGGGGATTTAAATATTTATTTATGCCCATTTCCAAGCCAAACACCAGCATGTTCCTTGCACAGCAGCCTGGGATACCTGTCACCTCAGCGCCAGTCATGACGGTTTGATTGGACCAGGCAAGACAAATAGCATGTATAATTCAATCTCCCATGAGGCTTGGTGTCTTGCTAATGCCTTCAAGCATACAGCCTCACTGATGCAATATTGCAGGACATATTAAAGTAAACAAATCTTCTCGCAAGAAAATTATATTAAAATGTATTCAACAAAAATAACATTGAATTACAGTTGCTGCATTCGTGCTTATAGTGGATCCCACTGACTGGCATGCTCTTGAGCTCTTAAAACATGTTAAAGGAAGGAAGCAATTAAAGACACTAGACCATTAACTAGACGCATTATAATATGGGTGTCAGAAACACGAGTTTAGAGAGTCTTGCCAAACCTCGGTGTTCTGTATTCTTTGATGATATCTTGTAATCGACCGGCTGTCACAGATTGTCCTCGTCTGCAATGTGTGAGATTGCAGTAGCTCCCACAGTCTTGTGTCTCCTCCTGCTTGTAAAATACTCCCCACAGTTGCCACTCTAAAAACAGACGTGCCTCAAGTAGCTAGCTAAACATAATGACTTTTTTCAAATTCGACTAGCCTGTACAAAGGGGATTTCATATATACATAGATGTGCATTTTGTAATGTAATATTGTGGGGGTTTTTTTTTTTTTTTTTGGAAAGTTAAAGATGCAATGAAAGGCAAGCCTGTTCATTTGTATATCATTAGTGACATCAGCTCGTCATTTTCTTTTCTTTTCTTAGATCAATGAAGCTGACCAAAGCATTTATAATTTATTCCCTTTATAAGTGTAAAAAGGTTGATGGTCTAAGATGCTTGTGTGGTTGAATTTCTCCAGGTGTCTATCAATTTTTTTTAAAACTTTACAATAATCTGATAAGAGCTGTGTTGAAATCAGTCCAGTGTTAAAATGTAGGTGATATTCTAAATTTGGCACAACTTTATTAGAGGAGCTTGCTGAATCATTACCACTACTACATTTCCTGGAGCCATGCTGCGTCTGGCATTTACTGAAGTTCTGGCCCTTGATTGCAGCAGCTTTGGAAACAAAAGTTCCAACATCATCAGGAGCTCAGAAATAGTTGTCTGGCCAGGAGCTGTGTCGGGTTTGAATGTTCGATGACATCATGGTTGAACTGGAACACTGAGAAGGGACCTAAATGTGTTTATTTTATAAACTGGAGGCATGATCACCTGACATTATAGTGAGAATCAGGCACTGGTGGGTTGCTGAAAATCCACAAGTAAGGAATCTTCATACCATGTAATCAAAGGACCAATCAAATTACCTGTTCATACCTGGCAACAATCCAGCACTGGATGAACTGCTTTTGACCAGAGTTCCTTGGCAAATGAACTTTCTTAAACTTTGCACAGAATGTTAAAAGTGTAACTCCACACAGCGTATACTGGTGGAAGCTTTATGAAAACGTTGCTCTCATTTCTTGCCATAAAGGCTCCAGGACTCAATCCTTGAGGATGCTTAAGGAGTCAGTTAAGGAGCCTGGTCATCATCATCAGCCTCCCTTCCATGATCATCATCCATAGAAATTCATTATGATTACACTTTCCTACTTTCTTCTTTCTTTTCTAAATTTCTTCATTACCCTGTTCCTTCTCATGCTCAAGCAAGATTTCCATCATCTCCTGTCTCAATGTCTTTTTTCTTACTCTGTGACCTAGAGGAGTTCTATGCTACATGCATTCCTCTTTGTCAGCAATTCATTTTTATTTTTAAGGCTTGTAAATTGCACCATTAAATATAAGCACAGAGAATTTCAAAGATTTGTATGTGATTTCATGACTGTTTGTAGGATTCTGGTAATAAAACCATCAAAACAGGGACGAATATGATCGTTCTAAATATGAGCATTGTTTTCTTTTCGCATGTATGCCACTTTGTTTACTTTTTCAGTGCTATAATTCTGTAGTATGGCAGTGAAATTCTTTACAATTTAAATAAAAATGACATGCACAGCCTCATTACAGCCATTCATTCAGAAGGTGATGATTTATGATTTATCTCTTTATGCCTGAATAGGCATGGTACTGCATGGGTTTGCTCCTCATCCTACTGCTCATTCATTATACCTGCCTCATGTCACACCACATCATTCAATTTATTTACTAGAGAGAGAGAGAGAGAGAGAGAGAGAGAGAGAGAGAAGGAAGAGGTGCACTATCTAGGATTTCTGTGAATTATAATGGGTGATGGAGATATGAAATATAATCCTCATCCATGCAGGGAAGCCTCACATTCACATGTGCGTGTGTGAATGTTTTTTTTGGGGTTTTTTTTAACGTAAGATTTAGTTTCAGCTCCATAACTGTGAGTTGGTGTCTTTCTCTTCACATTTCAGAACTTTATATCTTCTGTAAAGTGGAGATAGCGAATGCGTGCCCTGCTGTGAAGTGGTGCTCCTTTATCAGAGATATTTTCTGGTCATTAACAAGTCACTTGAATGATATACAATGGTAATAGTCCGTGTTGTGCACTAGAGGCCTTAATTTGCTGACTCTCTCACACTCCAAGCTTATGGCTCATCTCAGTCTTCTTATTCATTGATGTGTGACTCAAATTCAACATCAAATTCAGAATTTACATAAATAATCAAGACCTCACCTTAAAATGTGCACAAATGCTTGCTTTTAATGACATTACCCATCCTTCCTAAACAGACACTGACTTTGTGGCCATGTCTGTTGTTCCTTTGGATATAAGTAAACATATACACTAATTTATGTGCAATGTCAGTATTCTAACATATAATCGCAGTTGTTGCTAATTAGCTCAATTAGACGTTATCCAGATTATTGTTTATCTTACTGGTCTAATTCTCACAGTGAATACTGAGTATTGCTTCCACACACTCTTAAAAGTGATTATGGCCTTGATATAATGTACACATTACTACAAAAAACTTTAGTTATTTGTACATAATGTACATATTTCTATTCAATGACTTTAGCATAAATCTGCTATTATGTGCTTTTTTTTTATTGAACTTACATTTTTAACTTAAGAGGAAATCCTGCCTTTAATTGAAATATGTCGATCTAAGAATTATTAGTTTCCGTGAATTCAAATAGTCTTAAGATTAATTAGGATCAGAAGGCTATTAATTACACAGAGAGAAATAGTATATTAGTTCAAAGCAACAGGGACGCGATGATGGATGTCTTCTTTGTGTGCTGCGTTTCGATATCAGAGCAAGGGTGAAACGTATTCCTCCGAATTTCGGTTTTTCGACTCATGAATATGTAGGAGCTGTTTTATGTTGCATGAACTACACTGCCGTTCTCATCCCTGAGCTCTTTTTTTCTTTCCGCCTCTTGTTTGACATACTGAAATACGGACCGGGACGGGAGCTGTGCGTGCGTTCATATGTGAGCGAGCGTATTTGTGTGAGCGTGCGAATGAGCAGACAGGCCATGACTGCAGAGACACACTTCTGCAGAGCAGAGACAAAGCTGTCAGCCTTTTCCCTCCAATTAAAAATCCAGCATTCAGTAGTCAGGAAGGAATACTCTCACCTCTCAGTCTGAGTGCGCTCTCAGTTTCAGTGTTCGTCTGTGCCGAATTCACACATACGCGCCCTCGCTGTTTTACCTGGGGGGTGGGGTGGGGGTGGGGGGGATTGATTTGCAATAAACCTTCTGTGAATGTCCTTCTAAATATATCTCTTACCTCTCACAAGAGAACTTTTTGTTATCTACTTTTTTTTTTTAAACATTAGTTAGGACTTTTTGTTTGACACACACTGCTCTCCCCTTTGTATGCTCCAAGCCTTTTCAAGTTCGTAAAACATCTAAAGCTAAAAATCTACAGAAGTATAGAAGTTTAATGTTGACTGTGCAAAATTTTAGATAACTTTTTTTTTTTTTTTGTCCTTTTATGTTGCTGCATTGTGCAAAGATTTTTTTTTTCCCCCCCAAACAACAGACAAATATATCAAAACACTGCAGAAATATACAGTTCATTGCAAATTCATGAGAATTTGTACAAGCCCATTTGAAAAGTGAACACTAGTTATGACTCAGATGAGAGGCAAGGTTAGTGGTCATAGCTTTTATTATTAATTCATATGTAAATGTAATGAAATTGCTCTTGCTTATCATAATTTCTACAAATTTTGCATGAAATGCTCAAATGAATTATTAGAATAGTAATATTAGCGCCCGCTATAGTGTTATTGTATATTATCTGACTTTTATTGTTTTTGATGTATTCTCTTATGAAACATATGAGTGAACATATTATCGAAATCTTATTGATTGATTTAAAATGTTTATTGAAATCTGTGTTAGTATTGAACATGTGATGTCCAATTGTTATTGAAATATAAGGGCCAGTCATGTTCTAAGTATGCATCATTGGTTTAAAAGGATAGCGTTTTTCCAGTCTGAATATCAGGCATTTTATTATTCAATAAAATACAACAGTATTCTTCGAAACAACTCCGGAACATCCTTTAATGACGCATGTTATTAAATTCAGAATGTATGAAACAGACTACAGTTTAATTAACGATTCAAAAATACTTATTCAACCCACCAAAGTGCTTGCTCTTTCTCTATTCACATCTCTCGTTCTGCCTCGCTCCGTCCTTCTCTTCCTCCACCCACATTCCCATTCCTGCTGAACCGATTCTGTCTGGCTCGGAGTCTGACGCCAGCTCTGCTTTCTTCCTGCAGTGCTCATTTAGAACAAGGGTCACAGAGTCCCAGAAGCCAGACTAACTTCATGAGTATATAACTCCATAATTCTGCTCTATTCCAGGTCATAAATTACTATAGTAAATTGCTTCTTACTTCAATATACAGCACTAATGCCAATCTGCTTATAATTCACTAAGTAAATGACTATATACAGGCATTTGTTATGTATTTTCTTATACACAATGTGGAACTTAGACTGCTTTGGTGGCATTGCATATAAATTAATACATTGCATATAAATTAATACATTGATTAAATTTAATTAAAGTGAATTACTTGACTAAACAAACAGATGAATTAATTGATATGCAAAGTAGTTAGACTTTGAGGTTGAATTACTTTATTCCTTAGCACAAGTGAGTTAATTGTGTTGTTTAACACAAGGGGGTTGTACTTTCGTGCAGGCACAAAAGTAACCCAGTGGTATAAACCCAAGGGTATTGCTAAATTGTTGAATGTAAGGCTTTTTTTTGTTGTTAATATTATGGCTCAGTGTTTTATTTGTGCCCTGGTGGACCCGTGATTAGCATGCAGCCCTCTCACTGTCACGGCCCGTGTTTGATTCCCAGTCAGGGAACTCCAGCCACCGGAGGGCTGCATGAGCCAGTGTACTCTCAGTGTACTCTCAGTGTACTCTCAGTGTACTCTCAGTGTACTTTCCGGTCCCAAGCCTGGAAAATGGGGAGGGTTGCGTCAGGAAGGGCATCTGGCATAAAACTTGTGCCAGAATCAAAATATACAGACAGGTGATCCGCTACCCCTGGCGACTCCTAATGGGAGCAGAGCAAAAATATGGGAGAGGGAAAAAAAAAAATTTGCTTAGTATTTTCTTATCAGAACTGAACATACCTAATTGGATATGACACTTGAGAACTACAGTAAGGTTAGGGATGTCAATTTTTACTGCTTCCTGGGACCCAATCTTAGTGCATACACAAGGTCAGAATTATTTGGTCGACATTTTGTAAAAGTCTGGTGCATTTCATGCATCCAAATTGCTAGCTAAATACATTAATACCACTAATACTTTTAATTTTTACACTAATACTACACTAATAATAATATAATATGGGTTTGGTATTGTCTACAACGCCAAGTCATCTAATCTTCTAATTTCACTTCTGTGTAATTTGTTTATTGTGTTTATCTTAATTATCAAATATATATTTAATATTTCTCCTCTGTGACAATGGCACACGGAAAATAAAAATCACAGTAAAATTAGTTTTAATATAGGTTTGATATGGTATATGACAGTCCAGCAAAAATGAACCCTTGTTTTATCAGGCGGGTTACTTCGGGAACTAGTTGAGTATTCTCACGTGTTTGTTTCCTTGTTGAATACTAGTAGCAGAACCAACTTGTGATTGTCACGTAAGGAGGTTGAGGCCAGATGCAAATGCAGAGAAGAGCTTTTAATAAAGAGAGGAAGGCAGACAAATCCAAATCTTGAGACAATGAATGAATGTGAGTGTTCTGGGAATTGTGGTCCATGGCGGCCATGTTTGTAGGCCGCAGTGCAGGATGGGAAATGTAGTCACTGGTTTGCTGTGACATGACAGTGATCATGACCCTACATCGATAGCCTATAAAATGTCCCCACTACATCACACTCATCCTCTTTCCCATTCTTGTCTTGTTGAGGAGTTGAGGATTCACGATTCAACTATAGAGCTGTAATCCTTTGTTTGTTAATGTTGACACACACACAACGGGTAATGATAATCCTAATGTTTGACTTACTTTGAATTATTATTTTCACCATGATGTCCTTACATGACCGATTGATTGTGTCAGTGTGTAACAGTATGGGTTCTGCAGAAATAGAAGAACTAATTTCACAATTTTATACATTCATTATATATTCGTTATATATTCAGTCTGTTTGCTCTGGGACCAGAGCATCTTTGACAAGCATTTACAGAGATTTGTTGTTACTGTGACATAATGCTAATAGAGATACGGGAAGCTTGCAGGCTAAGTGAGTATGGCTAACTATATTTTATCCTTCCTCTGACGCTCCCTCAGCAGGGAGAACTGCAAAAACAGTTGTGTTGTTGTGGCAGGAACAGAAATCGGGCAGAAGGAATGGCTGCTCAGCCTCCTGGAATAGGAAACGTGAGTCTTTATAACATTGGAACGATACAGAACGGAATGAGGAGAGAATATGAGACAAATGCAAGAGCTTTTAGCAGCAATGCAACAATGCAACCAAGTGCAGAACTCGAGAGGAGCTTAGTACACAGTAGCTGCCTTGCATACATAGACAGATCCTGATGTATTGTATTCTAAGTGGCTGCATGTCATTCTCTAAACCTGATTAATGAGGCCATCCTGATGGAGAGTGCTGATAGCCATCCATTGGTGCATTTTGATGATCGGAGCCTAATGCGGTAGTGCGACTCAGCAGCAGCAAACGTGCCTTAGTGAAACTGAAACTGGATCTTCTCTTCTCAGCACAGCTGATTGAATGTCTCACCTATTTCTTGGTATGCATCTTGGCTATTCCATGATGTGTGGGTTTCATTAAACAGCATTATGAGCATTTACAACCCCAATTCCAAAAAAGTTGGGACGCCGTGTAAAATGTAAATAAAAACAGAATGCAATGATTTGCAAATCTCATAAAGCCATATGTTAGTCATAATAGAACATAGAAAACATATGAAATGTTGGGATGGGATGGAATCTGGATGGAACAATTGCATTGAAGCTGCTGATAAAAGATGATGATGGTAGATGCAGAAGAGATCAATTCCTATGGTGGAGACACTAGTGGTAATGGCTGATGAAGCTTTGTCATTCTCTGCTTTCGCATCAGCAGAGTGATGTACCCTTCCATTTTGGGTATCTGTGGCATCCAGAATGTTCACAATGTGTGTCCAAGTTGCAGTACACCTCAGGCATTTCAAGGATCTGTATTTATTCCCATATCTGGACAATTGGCTGCTGTACAGAATTTCGCAACAGCATGTAATGAGCCGAACAAAGCTATTGATCTCACAAAGTTAAAAGATTCCCTACCCGAATCTTGCTTACTTCCAGAGTCAAAAATACCAGCATCCCAGTCTCACTGCTCCCATGACATGTGAGTCAGTCTCATGCCATGCAAAACTTGTTGATGGAAAACCAGTGGCCACACGTTGGAATATGTAATTTTCTTTGTTTGGCAGAGATGCTGGTATTTGCGATTCTAGTAGT
The DNA here is from genome assembly GCA_024331685.1 of Stegophilus panzeri. NCBI lineage: Eukaryota > Metazoa > Chordata > Actinopteri > Siluriformes > Trichomycteridae > Stegophilus > Stegophilus panzeri. The sequence goes on along the minus strand of JANDJT010000103.1, from coordinate 5,069,502 downwards.
GAAACTGGGAATGTTCCACCATGTATTGTAGAGCAGTGGTCACTAACCCTGTTCCTGGAGCTCTACCTTCCTGAAGACTTTATCTCCAACCATAATCGTGCCCACCTAACCATCTAATCATTGTCTTAAGACGCTCTTGATCAACTTGATCAACCTGCAGCATGGTAGATCTCAAGGAAGAGGGTTGGTGACCACTGTTGTAGAGGTTTGTTCAGCATATGTTTTCTCACTGGAAGAAAGGAAACTATAATGGGTAGCTGCCTAGCCATCAGGCCAGACCAGTGGTCTCCGATGAATGGGCACAGCCGACCACACACCATGAAATCTTTGAAATCACCTTGACTCTGGCCCCTGGGAGTGATGTGCAAGTGCATAAGCTAGTCAAAATTTTTCCCAAGGTGCATGGAAAATCTCCTATCTATATGCAAATCAGTGGTCCAGTAGTTGCTATATAAAGTGTTTTTCACTTTTTCACTTTTTTGCTGGCCATCACTACGACCAGATGAGTCTGTATTATGAGTCATCGGTCAACAAGCAGAGTTGCAGCAACACAGAGCTCAAGCTCTATGCTGATAACTCATTGTTATTCTCAATAAAGAACAATCACAGCATCTTGCATTATTTTTATCATCAACGGAGAAAAATATCAGCATGGTTACATACATACCCCCCATTTTCTCTCTCTCTCTCTCTCTCTCTCTCTCTCTCTCTCTCTCTCTCTCTCTCTCTGACTGTTTCATGTCTCATGTCACATGGTTACTGCAGCTATTATGTTGCATGACTGCAGTTGGGGTCTGCCTGTCCTGACAGATGATACAGTTCATCTGGGACAGTTGGTGCGGTCCATTAACACTTAAGAATGTGATGGGCATCTTTGATGTGGCTGAAGCGTTCTGTGACACTGTAGAACTGATGAGGTTGTTTCATAGTAGTCTGACTCTAATAAGCATACACAATATGCCGTGTGGATTATATGACACTCGGTAAGCAGAATGAACGTATTGTACGTAAAGCTGTGCAGCATGGCTGAAGAGAGGATACTTCGCAGCTGTCTTAAGACTGATTTGTGTGTTTGTGGCATCAGTGGCATACACAGGTAGTATCCAGAGAATTTAATCATTTATAACAAATTCAGGGGTGTGCTAGACATCGGAAAAAGTTTTATCTTCTAGAAGCACGCCCCCCATATCTGCTGCTATCATGTGATCGATATTGTTGTATAACCTGAAAGTTAAAAAGATTCACTATGTATTTTTGCTTTCCTGCCACTACAATGTAAAAGTTTCCAGACCCATTTTGTCACCATGGTAGACAGTAATCTGCTTTATTAAGACATAAAAGCAGGACTCAGATTATTAGGGTTCTCAGAGCTTCTGCTTGTTATCTCCAAAACCAGACTTTTTGGAAATTCATAAAAATACAAAAGTTTCCTTTGAGTATATGTTACTGCCATAAATTCCTCCAACTATTCCAAGGTGCTAAGCAGTGCACACAATGACAAAGTCCTTGGAATATATACATATATATATATACATATATACATATATATATGTATATGTATATATACATCTATCTATGCAATGGCAGGAGAATTTTAATAGATACAGTTTAATATGTAAGTATATTAATGTTTTGGCTTTTTTTTCCCACTGAATTAACATCTGGATTACTGGTTCATTTTTTGTTCTTCCATATATTGGCCATTTTTCATTTCAGAGAACTTTCTTGAATCAAGACAGACAAAATCAGTGTGAAGTTTTTCAGTCTTAGGACACTGGCAGTAAACCACTGCTGTCTGTAGCAACATCTGTTTTAGGGGTGTAGCACAATGTATTTGTATCTGTATCTGTATATCTCCAAATATTCATACAATTGTTTAAATGGAATATGAGAACATTGGAAAACACCCCTGGAATAAAACCCCAACACTGTCAGCATGTTTTTAATACTGTGCACACAGTTACTATTTTGTTTATACTTGCTTGTGATAAAAATAAAAAACAAACTAGTAGCATCATTTAAACTACCAACACCTTGAGCAGGCAGTTACTAAAGATGAATAAGTGAATGCTAAATGCATCTCATAGCAACTCGCATTCAGGTTAAAGAATGTGGTCTTTCTATCTATTTAGAATACACCGTCATATTTCGTATTCGTATTCAGTTACATTCCTATCTTATTGAGTTAATTGAAGTCAGATTCTTTAAGTGATGTTCTGATGCCACTGCAGTTTTTCAGTTTTCAGCAAGAATAAGGCTTCAGTTTCAGCTTCAGGGTTTAGAAGACCCTCAAATACTTTATTTGTATATTTCTTGATCCTCTGCCAGACAAGCTACAGCAGTGGTTTCCTATAACTTCGGGCACATCATATATATTCTCCGTCACCTCAAATTTCTTCTTTACTTATTCTCCTTATGATGATTTGATTTGCGTTCAGTAGGGTCGTGATATCAGTATTACCAGCCCTAGGGGAATGAGCAGACTCTCTGTGCATTCTACTTGCGTCATGCTCCTCAATCCCTTGATTGACATAAGGCTAAGCTTCGGTGCCTCTTTTAATGAAGGGACTTGTCTCTAAGAGTTAGTGAACTTCTTTACAGTATTTCAGCCACTTGCAGCTGTAGAAATCATTTGGTGTGGTTTTTCTTGAGGTTTAGTAGCCGACAGATGCAGATGTGACCACTCCTCCCAGTCAGGACAGACAAATGAATTAAAACCATCATCTCCACAATTATTAGCATCTTCAAGAGAATAGATTGCATAAAAGTATTTTCATGTTACTACCTACCTTTCCTCTATCAAAAATCATTCTCATTAGAACTTCTAGTGTTCTCTCTCTCAAAAAACAACAACAAAGTAGCCCTTATTCATCAAAGTTGCGTAGAAGAGAATGCAGATTCGAAAACCCAAATGACATACATGAATGAATCGGCATCTGGTTCATGAAACTGTCATACAGCATCAAAACAAGCGGTGATTTTTGAATGCAAATGATGAATCAGCTTCGGCTGTGCGGATGCAATCTCCCACCCACTAGGCTTTATTTACATGTCCTATGCATATAACACACCACAATTTCAAAATTACATGAAACACACCCTAATTTAAGCAAGTGCTGCAGCAGTGAATCAATAAAAGGAAAGCATTTGACAGACTACAGTTATTCAAGACCCGAGGAAGTGAATCAAGCAGGGGAAAAAATCGTATTTCAGTGAAGCTGAGTTCGAGGCACTTGTGTCCAATGGAGCCTAAAAAAACAACAACCTTGAAGTAAGATAAAATCTATGGAGGAAAAATGGCCTTTAAATTCCATGTTTTTACTGAAATGAATGGTATTACATAAGCAAAGAGAGACAGTTATGAAAAATAATTTCCAACCTTGCATGCAGTCATGTGAACTTTATTTATGGCTAGATTTGTGTTTTTTTAATACTCAAATACTGTTGGTCAGATTTAATCTAATTAATAACGGTGAGCCTATATTTATTTATTTTTTAAAATGTTCAGTTAATTTAAGGAAAAAAATTACAATCAACCAATCGAATAAATAAATAATAAATATACTAAATAAACTATAATAAATAATAAATAAACTAATGTCAGGGTGTGTGTTAGTGTTTAAGTATTAACCTTAAAAAAACAATTTATATCTGATATAAGCTTCTTGGAATAGCCAGCCTGCTGAAAACTATGCTTCAGCATCTTCTAGTGATTTTCCTCTCTTTAACTGTTGCTTTTTTTTTCTAAAGCAAAACAATCTTTTATGGATTACTGAATTTGCAGAGACCCCAAGAGGTCATTATAGCATTCAAACCCCCTACACATTATTCTTTCTAATCCAGTCACCATAGAAGTTTTTTTTTTTTTCACACCCTTTGGCCAAGTAACCGGTCCCATTACTTGCACAGACACACTCCTTCGCACGCTTAGCCTACGCCATGGAAAACCTCCAGCCCCCTGCCTCACTGTGAGCTCTCTTGTGATGATATTAACAAGGTGGTGACATGACCAAGCCATATCCCAGTAGATTCCACCAGGGAATCCTGTGTTTGTATGAAGAGATGGAAATCACTCCATCTCCATGGCTACCCAGACAGACCCCCCCTAGAGAGGCCAGAGCAACAGCGAGGTTAGTAGAAGTGTGTCTGTACTCATTTACTCTGGCCTACCCAGTTTGTCTTGCGTTTTGTTACACAAGCTCTCAACCAGCCAACAGTTTATGCTTCAAGCACCAGACGCTAACGGTAATGAATTCACTGAAAAGATATATTGTTAAATAAAACACGTTGACTAAATCCAGCAGTTACTCCATTTTAAGAAGAACTGAAGAACAAAGTCATTATGGCTCGAGGGAGATGTGTGTCATACATGTTATTGCACCTTTAGACCTTCCCTCAGGGGATCCCCTCCTGTCTCTTTTGTCTCTCCTTCTCTCATTCTCCTCTCTCAAGCAGACTGTTGCTACTGTTCCTTCCTCCAGGGCTCCTTCCTTGACAACCATAACACATTTCATTCCCGGGGGGCGGAGGGGGGAGATCTAAAGGAGCATACTACACACTACTCTGTTTGTCTCAAGAGGTTCAAGAAAAAGTCAAGAGGGACCATAATCAGTTCAGCACCACCACAGATCACTGCAACATCTGTAAAAAATAAATAAATAAAATAAAATAAAATAAATTACTATGGTTTGAGAACAAAGTCAGCGGTACATAACAATTTGCAATAACTTTGCTATAAAAGTGTGGCAGCCTGGGAAAATCCTAGACTTCTCTATGAAGTTCTAAAGATTACAAGCTTCCCAGACCTGAAATATGTTTCTTTTTTTGCACACATCTCTTTTCAACCACAAGTAAAATTCTAGCTTTTTTAAAATTGTGATTACCAAAAGTGAAAAGGGAGAATATTACTTGCAAAGTTTCCATTCAGACTACACTGAAAGCCCAGACATGCTGACTATCTAAAGCAGCTGATATGTATGAATTTAATTCAATATGTACTAAATTAAACATAAAATGATTAAATGTGACAATGAAAACTATGTATATCTTTATACCAAACATTAATTTTAGCCTACTGACTGACAGTCTATTCAGAAGTCCCACCCATTTCAGCAGTCATTCTGTGTTTAAGAATAATATCATTTGTTTTATAAAAAATTTTTTTACCATGTGGAGCAATGTAATGTGTGCAACAAGTAACATTGTGGAGCAGTAGCACTGCTGTAAATAAAATATGGAGCTTCAAGTGGTTTGGTTATTATTTGTAAAATGCAGATGAGATGGCAAATGGTAGCTTCAACATAGTTAAGCTAATTAGCTTGTAGTCGAGCAGCTCTGATGGGTAGCTCTAATGTTCCTGAGGTACATGTTTTGTAACTTACCAAACTACATTTTAAAATAGCTAACCTAATATTGCCCCCAACTATCAGGACATTTGACTGAGAATGTTTTGTATTTCAAAAGGTATTGACTAGAGCAAATTAGCAGTTGTTTCTTTTCCCTGGCTAAGACATTAATGATGAGCTCACTTGGATGGAGGTCACATTCACCCAGAAGTATTCAGGGTTAGCATGGTGAACAGATGTGACCTGTTCCCTGTCTAGCTTGCATAGGCGAGCTCAAGCACTTAATTCTATTTTTAGTATTCTCTAGGCGGTGCTCACCTCATGGCTGCTGGTGTCGACTTCTTGTGCCATGATAAAACCATGAGTTTTGGGATGAATTAGCGCAGTGTGATGTGAGGGAGCGGTGAAGGGAATATTGCAAAATATTGTTTTCAGACATATATCAGTTCCCAGATCCTATCATTTAAACTCCACAAGCTGTTTCTTGGTTGTTTCTTCTGAAAGTAATGTAGAAATAATTTGAAGTTACATGACTCCTGATTGTACTCAATTCACTTTTGTACAGGATTGTTGTACATACCATTCAGTTTGACCAGTCAAGTCATATAACGTGTGTTTCTCCATCATTCAGTGCACAGCATTCAGAAATTCTATGCTGAACTATGACTGGAAAACATAATCTGTGGTGAAAGCTTAATGTTGGCTGTTTAGTCAGCACATATGGCTGTGGCATTAATATAACAACAATTAGGCCATATTGAAAGTCAATACCAAAATTGTGTACATCAGTATTCAGACCTCAGACATAACTACTGCCTAAAACAGAGGCTCAAGTCTGACCTTAAACTTCAGACCATTTTTTTTGCACAATAATGGCTCAAATGAGAAGTAGTCCAACCCCACTGTCTTAAAGATTAATGTAACCATAATATGTCATGTTCATATTTTGGGCTGTAAAAACACTTAGACAACCAATAGAATTCCATTTTAGGACAATATTAAATGCGGGAATATCATTAAAAATTCAATGGAAGTTTTTTTTTTTAACATAGAGATCAGAAGAAATATCATCGTAAATGGATTTCTAGGGCTGTATTTTATATGGATAAAATTATGAACAACACTTACTTAAAGTGAGTTGTAAGCATAGCAGATAAGTACTTGGTCAGCTTATCCTTCAAACCATTGTCACAATTTCAGGAAAGCGCATTGAATTGACAAAAACATTACCATGCATAATTAACTGTCTATGCTTGCAAACTTCAAGCACCGAAGTTGTGTAGACAACTATTGTATCCATTAATTGTATTATTACTATTCTGCTTCTTCTCCACTGGGAGTCTATGGCAGCCCTATGAACCGTAAGTAGGAAAATGATTAAATTTGGCACACTCATATGACCATGAATAGTACCTGGACCAATTATGGCATCTCTAGGACCAGCTCTATAGCACCACCACTGGTTCAGAAATTCACTTTTCAAATGGTTATAATTGTTTATATATAAAAACACTTTGTCCTAGAGAAAAGAAATTTAGTTAATCAGATTACTCTCCTCATGATGATTACAATCCATATTTTACATTAAGACTCCACCCATTACAGTAGTCACCATTTTAAAATGTACAATATTACGTTTTTTCACTACTCCTCGTTCAAATTTTGGCCAATTCTTACCAAAATTGGCTCAGATGATCAGTGGAAAGAGCCGCACAAAAGTAACGGAACAGAATTTTGATATTCATATCTGTTCAAAAGTCGCAAATTCAATGATGTTGGCCCAAAATTGGATCAGAGGCTGTATCTCGGCCAGACTTTGATCAATTGTAACGAAACTTGGTCAACTTCATCAGCAGCATGATCTGAGGGTCCATGCCGAACAGCGCAGCACCACCTACAGGTCATGAGATTTGAAAAATAATAATTTTGCTTATAACCTTTGAATACTTTGACACAAACTTATTATCTTGGTGTTTACAGATTCATTGGGTCATGACCGATCCGTGGATACCAATTTCGGACAAACCGCTTGTCCTCCATTTTGAAATTTGTCATATATTTTAATATCTTTTAAAATATTTGAGATATCGGTACAAAATTTCGTCGGGATGATTCATACTATCTCCTCTGGGTACCTAGAAAATTTGAACACAGTGCCGCATAGTGTTTTAAGGATATAAGGTTGTTTGTAAAAACAAAACTTTTGAAAACATTGTTCAAAATTAGTTTTTAGTGTGGCGCACCATGATGAACAACATGTATTAATTCTAAAGGTCCTGGGTTTGATTCCCATGTGGTGCAAGTTCTTAAATGTTTGTGTAATGTTTTGTCTTTCGGTTCCTTTCTTTTGTTGCTCAGCATTGCAATAACCTTTCAACCTTCTGGCAGGCAAATAAATGCCTCTGTACTGTTCATTTCCTGTTCAATCTTATTCTCAGCTGTGCTTCTGAACCTATCTTTTATTCATTCATGTACATTCTGTTTCTCCTCTTCGTGTTCTTCAGGCTCCGCATTGCGCTTGTTGCGCCTTTGGTGCTTGGCCCCTTTAAACGCTGCTTGCAGCTTTAAATATTTCTTTGGTTTTATACTGTCTAAACTTGGAAACCTCTACTCAAGACAAATATGGCAGGTGTGAACTCCTGTATAGCACCACTCTGAATATTTTCCTACTTGACTTAACTTTTGAACTTAAATCACAGACAGTCGGCAAATCTAAATACGACCTAATGGGAATATATGAACAGCGACTGCAGTTTGAAAATTTTAATGTAATGAATCTGGGGAAAAAAATCCAACCCAGGTTTAAAATAGATAATTAAATGGATGAATCCTGTGATCAGTTAACACCAAATCAGCGAGGCATGAGGTCCCTTTCCAGAACCTTCGAACTGACTGTCCCTCAGGGATGGAGTGAACTTCCAACCTCAATCCGGACAGCAGAATCCGTCACTTCAAAAAAACAGTTAAAGACTCTTCTGTAAACACTTAACTAACCCCTAACATGTCCCCACTCAAAAAAACCCCACTTACATCACTTACATCTCCTCTTACACCTCTACTCTGTGCACTTTGTTCCTTTAGCACTCAATTTTTAAAAATTGTATGCTAGCACTACTTCTTTTGTTCTCTGCTTGATATATCGCTTTGCTTGTATTTCCTCATTTGTCAGTTGCTTTGGATAAAAGTGTCTGCTAAATGAATATATAATGTACATGAATCAGAAATAAATTTGTTTTGCCCTGCTGTGTAAAGTCATGTTGCGATAATCTTTGGTTGAAGTTAATTGAAACAAACCGAAATTCCACCATAAGTATGTGTGTCAATTGCAGTTCCCAAATGAAGATGAGTATTGATTTTGGATCCAGCCACTGAGTGGATCGAGACTAACAGACAGAGCAGCCATGATAGGACAGAGCATGCTGGCAAATGAAATCAGCGAAGCATAAAAGTGCTTATGCAGCCACCCATTTTTCTGAGACAGCGTTACTGAGGCAAGTGAAGCTGTCGTAATTGCCCAAAGCACGATTAGCATCTCCACACATATTGTTGTTTTTGTTTTTTCGTGGGTATCTTTTGATTGTGGTTTGTTTATACAACATGTTCTTTTCCCGCTTAATTGGAGGAAAAAGCAGCAGCAGAACTCAACATTGGCATGTTGGATATGATGGTGATTATTTCTACAAATAATCATAGTTTTAGTCAGTGGGAGTCATTGGAAAAACTCCCTAAAGCGTATGACTGATGTTTTTATACGCTTGTGAAGGTCATTGCCAGTGACCGTTGGGGGCGATTCTGCTGCAGTCCTGAGCTGTTTGCTTTATTTAACATATTTATTATGTTAACTGTATTTTTCAGCATTCCCTCTCGAGACAGCCATGACTGTACTGCATCACATCAAGAGCACTGACCTTCACTCTGGTACATTAGCAACTTTTCAATGACATAGACTAGCAACACAGCCCTGATTGCTATTTAAAATTGATATTATTGTTCAGTTTGCATATGCAGTCTGTCTGCAAAGCAGGCGAGCGTCACGTCAGACGTCTCCGCCATTGCAAATGTATGCGCAGTCTTACAGTTTGAATGACGTACGAGGCAGTTCTGACTATGTAAAAGCTCTGAGATCATTTAATGAGTGGATAGTTGGAGCTTACAGTCAAAAGGGATTTGCCAATTATGTTCACTGGTGTAAATTCGTCATGGTTGGTTTTTAAGATTAAGAAACCATGTCTTTTACTGGGGTAGTACAGGACAGTGCTGGGCACTCAGCCATTTTAATCTGCTAGGCTGTTAATTTTGGTTTTTAGCAGTCAGAACACTGTGCCACCCATCCAACTAAACCTGCGGTCATTAAAATGTTAATGAGTATGATCAGTTTAATAATGTCACTGGCCCTGCTGCCATGAATTTTATTTTTCATACCTAATATAATGTGGACATGAGCACAATGAACATTATGCAAATGCCTGGTGCTCTCTGCACAACTGTTCAGCTGTCCCTCCTGCGCTTTCTCACTTTCTCTCTCTTTCTGAAAGCGCACGTGACTACTGGTGTCTTTGGAAACTGTTCACTTTCCGGACACATTACCTACGTTTACATGCAGTCTAATGATCAAGTAAAAATCTGACTGGAAAAACTCCAATCCAATCCAGTGATGTGGATAATCCACGTAGTAATCCAGTAATTCTGGAATGATCTGCATAAAAGCATTTTTATCCAATTACCTGAAAACGCTGTGGTGACTATGCATTTTGGAATCATCATGTCAAGTTCAAATTAAGCCCTTGAGACGTAAGTAGATATGTCATAATTGATTTTGATCCCATTTCCTAAATTGATTGTTGGCAATGATAAATAAGTATGGCTCACCCTCCTACTAAATCTCAATTTAATGTAACAAACAGAAATTTCCAACAGAATGCTGATTTTTGAATGCATTCAGGTTGAGCAAAATGTTTTGTGTGTAAATACAGACAGTGTCAGCACACAGCATGCGTACAGATGAGTGATAATGGCAGCTGAACTACAGTTCTGCTCTCTCCTCTGACCCCTCTGGCCTTCTGTTGGACTCATTGAGGTTAGTGGAAGTACAAGGAGTTACAGAGCCATAACAGTATTAGGCATGTGATTCACTGCATGAAAAGATCTTACAGCACAATAAAGCTCTCTGTTACATTTACACAGATGAAATTCTCACATGATGGGAGAGAAAGAAAGAAAGAAAGAGAGAGAGAGAGAGAGAGAGAGAGAGAGAGAGAGTACAATAAAGTCAAGATACCAGAGAAAGATGAATATGGACACCAAGTGTAAATGAATTTCTGTTCTCAAGCATATAAACAGTATATTTGTATGAGGCCTGGTGCACATATGTACTCTCCCCCCCTCCTCTCTCTTTCTCTCTTTCTTTCTCTCTCTCTCTCTCTCTCTCTCTCTCTCTCTCTCTCTCTCTCTCTCTCTCTCTCTCTGGAATAGCAGAGTCCCATCAGTAGTCTGAACAGTGGGTGTGTGGTGGTCATTTGGAGGTCAGTGGTTTTATGCCTTAGTCAGGTTTCACAATTACCAATTATAGACTGACAGATACAGCCTTCTCATTAACAGATTAATTGCTCTTGATTAGCACATGCCTAATCTTAGGTGAAGTCTAACTACATTCAGGCAGTATAATAGGACACCTACCTGAGGGAGAGCTCCATTAACTTTTAGAGTCTGATCATTGGAGCATGTGTATATGTGTATCTGCATGGGTCCAGATGATGATGATAAGACTCGAGGATAATCTTGTGTGTGGGGAGAGTGTATGGCTGTGTACATAAATCTGCACGTGTATGCATGTGTTTACACCTTCGTTGACCCTCATCCATTAACAATTAAAAGCTGCAATCGAGTATTAGCAGTTTCTTGTGATGGATTCTGATTATTTATAGTGGGCAGAAAGAGCTGTGTTTTGTTGATGATTGTAATTACTTTGTTGTCCCTGTATGCATGATCTTATACTTACAATTCAGCACAGATCCTACAAGTGCCCTTTCTGATTATACAACAAGACTGATTATACGATCAGTCAGTCACAATGACGAGGGATGAATCAGTGGTTGGGTAGATGAATATTTGATTAAATGCAAGGATGGATATATGTGGATTTGTGGCTCGATGGATGGGTGGGTGGGTTTAAGACGGGATGGATAGGTTTATGAGCACACTAATTTGTTGATTGTGGGCAAATTGCTGAACAGATAGATATCAGCTTGATGAACGCTGGGATGCTTACTGTATAGACTGATGGATATGTATTTAAGTAGGTATGTTTATTTATCCATTCGTTCATCAGTCCATTCGTCTATCTGTAAACCCTTAAATATTTGGGGGTGTGTGGATAAACTTGTTGGTGGTTGGGTTAATGGATAAATAGATATAAATAGATTATAAAACAAAGGGGTGTATGGATGAATGAATGATGCAAAGATTGTTGGGTGGATGATTTGATTCATATGGATGGAGGGCACAGTTATTGACTTATTGGTGGATGGTTGGATGGATGGTTTTATGAACACACCAATGGGTTGATAGAAGTATGAACAAATATATTGCTAAATGGTGAGCTAACCAATGGAAGGATAGATGGATAGATGGATGGAAGGATGAATGGATAGATGAAGTTAAGAGGATATGGATGGATGGAAGGAAGGATGGATGGATGGAAGGATGAATGGGTAGATGAAGTTAAGAGGATATGGATGGATGGATGGATACAAGGATGAATGGATAGATGGAGTTAAGAGGATATGGATGGATGGATGGATGGATAAAAGGATGAATGGATAGATGGAGTTAAGAGGATATGGATGGATGGCTGGATGGATGGATGGAAGCAAGGAAGGAAGGAAGGAAGGATGGATGGATGGGTGGAGTTATGAGGATATGGATGGATGGCTGGATGGATGGATGGAAACAAGGAAAAACAAGGAAGGAAGGAAGGGTGGATGGATGGATGGATAAATCGAATAGTACAACTGAGTAGATGTATGAATGGAAGAATGATTAGATGGGTACATGGGTGGATTATTAGATTAATACTTGGATGGAATATGGTTTGGAAGGATAGATGGAGGTATGTATTGATTTATGAGAATTTAGAATTTTACTGATGATAGAGGAGTGGATTTATAAGCATGATGGTTTATTCTTGCATACAGTAGATTGGTTTACGAGCACAGATTTGCTGATGGGTGGATGATTTGATTTGATGAGCTGGTGTATCTAAGTTCACACAGTATCCTGGAAAATATACTTTAAAAAAAAACCCACAGTGCTCTCTGGTCTGAGGTTTCTCCTGAGGTTTCAATGAGCATCACTGTACAGGATGCAGCACAAAAGGTCAGATTTCTTGCATCAATATAATTTGAAGACTATCAAGCCCATGCCTTTCATTTTAACCACTAAAACTTGATTTAGCCGACTTTTAAATAATACTTTAATTAAAAAGTATGAATGTGTGTTAATGTTATTAGTGTTAGTTATTAATAAATGATTTAATGAAAACAGTTTGATTTGGATTGTACTGAACGTTCTTATTCGTACAGATGTAATACAGTTCGCTTTATCTATATTTATTATAAACTGATTTCACACATGTATGGTTAGCGCTGCCATCATATGCCATCTTACCATCTTTTTCATCATATATTCTCAGGGAGCGACAAAAGTGAGACAAAAACAGCAGAAGTTATTCATCTTGCTCTGTGGACTTTTTCTGTCATCTCTTTCATTCCCCCACAGATCTATTCTCCCCTTTTATTCTCCATTTCTTTATGACTGGCTCTCGCAGGCTGTCACAGAGATGGCCTGTCCTCCAAATCAAAGCCGAAAAGGAAGCGATGACAACAGGTGGATGTCATTAAAAGTGGATGTCTCGACACAATTTTAAACTGCACTGAGCTGAGCTGTCACGATTTCCCCTCGCGCAAAGCTCTGGAGCACGCAGCGCGCTCTGCAGCCCGAGGCGCAGCTGCGTGCACTTCCCAGTTCAGTGACACTGACTTTGTTTACATCCCACACGTGTACTTGTTATGGATTATGTCCTGTCTCCTCCCTGTTATGTCACTGGAGGTCTCGATCACGTGGTCTCGATAATCACAGCTGTTTTGTGTTACACCCCTGATCATGTTTGTTATTTAAACCCCTCGCATGTCTTTGTTCAGACGCAAAGTATTTAGTGTTTCACCGTACCAAGTCTTTATGTGTTCTCGTGTCTGGTTTTTTATCTTGTTTCTAGTTTCTCATTTTGTGCTTTGCCTTGCCTGCTTCATGCCCGTTTGCCGAACACCTGACTTTCGCCTGTCCTTGTTTATGTTTTTTGCCTTGCCCTCTGGATTACAAGTTCTTAATAAAACTCTAAACTGCACTTGCATCCGCCCCTAACCCTCATTACGTTACATGAGCAGATAGAGAGCAATGCCTCTTGACATTCCCAGGAAAGTTGACAGGATGGCCTTATTCACAAAATTGGATTCGTTCGTACGTTTTAAAGATCTGTTCGGTTATAGGGGGTTATCAGATTCCATTGGGATAGTAAACGAATCGAGACTAATATTAAGCAAATGTCTTGTGTTATCAAAGATGAGCACTGTCTTTGCCGATAAGGATGGATTTTAAACACAAAGAGAGATCCTAGGTCAGCAACGCTTACTCACAGTGCTGATAGATTTAGTTGATTTGCTGGATCAGGTGTGCTTGGAGTAGGGAAAATTTCACACAGTGCCTCGAGGACTGGCACGGGGAACCCCTGCCAAGTGCATTTTGACATAGCGAAGAATGATGTGTTTGAATAAGATGATCAAATATATTGCTTTGTAATTACTGATGCAATAAAAGTGGCTCAATACCCAAAATACATAAACTAGCATTAGTAGTAGCAGTAGATAGTAATTATTTTCCTTTTTTTTTTTTTTTTTTTTAACTACCACATAATAGTACTACTAAATAATTGGCATGAGTGGTGTAGTTTTTTTTTTTTTGCATACAAGTTCACAGATAAAAGAGCAAACGACAAACACCTCAGCAGCTACATATCAGGAATGAGGAATGTGCATTGAATGCATTGAATGCAAGTGCATGATCGTTTTTTTTTTTAAAAACACAAAGCACCAAACACTGCGAACAAATCCAAAAGTGTATTAAAAAAAAAAAAAAAAAGCCAAAGAGTCAGGTGATCTGCACTGAGTGAAATAGGGCAAAATGAAAATCAAAGTGAACAACAACAGACACGGTCAATTCCAAAATAGCAATCGGAGCCTAGATGCCGCATTGCAAAAACATGGCACTTGATGTTTTTTTAATCAGATTGAATTGTTTTTTATTTCCTTTTCTCCCAGGACATTTACAGTAGGGTTCTCAGAATCCTAACCACAAAAAGCTTTTCAAATCCCAAAAACATGGCACCACTATGGAGCAAACAAAACTCTTTTAGCTTTTCATACCTGATGAAATATAGAGTTCTTGGGCTCAATAGACAGTAGTGAAGAGAACACGTTTAACTGCTATTACAGGTCTATTACATTATCACAATGATCCAAAAGATTAGGCTGATTGGACTGCTCAGCCATGCAAGATTTAATGTATCCTGCATCATTAATGCCCTACATCGGGAGGCTGTGTTTTCAGAACGTCCACTAACCTGGACGTGTCGCTTTCATAGTCCATTACACACACTCAGTCACCTGTTTCCAGGGCAACCCATCGCTGGCATGATGCTGCTGTTTGAACGGGTTGC
The DNA here is from genome assembly GCA_024331685.1 of Stegophilus panzeri. NCBI lineage: Eukaryota > Metazoa > Chordata > Actinopteri > Siluriformes > Trichomycteridae > Stegophilus > Stegophilus panzeri. The sequence goes on along the minus strand of JANDJT010000103.1, from coordinate 5,054,388 downwards.
CTGGTTACTGTACCATCTCTGGGCAGCCAGCATTGAAGAAGCTTCTGATTAATATTACTCTATCATGTTAAGAATGTTAAGAATCAAGAAGGTTGTAATGAAGGTTGTTATTCCACTTTTACTATACTCTGGCTGTGCACTCTCCTTTCTCTGCACCCTGGATTTCTTCCCATATCTACTTTATAGCAGCTGTAGAAGTCACTGAAGTGTGTACATAACGTAGACTAAGATAACCTTAGCTAAAAGTACCCCCCGAACGCAAAATTCTGATCTGTAAAGGTCTATCTCCTTTTAGATGGCTGATTTTTTTTTCTATAGATTGGAGTTGGCATTAAAAAAAAAAGGTTAACCCAGCCCAAAATTCAAATTTTTTCTCAGGAAAAAAAAATGAGACATCATAAGTACTACTATATAAAACTGATCTGGGGAGCGTTGTGTATAAGATCAGTTTGTGCTCTCACAGAATACATTCCAACGTTATTGGAGGATGAATGAATATGGAAACAGAAAACCTGTAGCTGCAGAAGCGGCATGTTATACCGACAAACTGCCATCTAGCAAAACTGTGATTGTTATAAAATAAATCAGGCCAATGTTTGGACATAGCTAGTTTTAAACTGGATCATAGAGTGAAGGAAAAGCAGCCAACATGTGCTCACGTATGTGAGAATTCCTTTAAGATTTCAGGATAATCTGGGAGATTTTGGTATAATCCACAGATGATCTACTTTGGCTGATTTATTTGTACTGCATATATAACAGAAGTATCTGACTTGGGTCACATGGTTCGTGTAAACATCGAAATAAGCTGTTGTGGCATCAGGGGCGTGGTCGAACATCAGCAGACAGAGGAGGCGGGTTGAACCGGCAGGTAACGTGATGATTCTCGCCTGTGTATGATCACAGCCAGGTTACTTTTACATGTTTTGTTTGTATTTTTGCAGTGGGTGAGAGACAGACAGGAAGCCGGCAGAGTTTAGTCACACAACTACACAGAGCGTTGAATTGAACTTGATCTTGAATGAGGCTGAAGTCATGAACGTCTCGTTTTGAGTAAATGAAAAGTGTGCTGGCCGAAAAAGATAAAGGGAGCCTGAAGCAAGCTCTGAGGAAAATTTGCCTGCCTCCTTCCTGCATCCTCCTTCACACACACACACACACGTAATGGTAAATGGTCTGCACTTATATAGCGCTTTTATCCAAAGCGCTTTACACTGAGTCTCATTCACCCATTCACACACACACTCACACTCACACTCACACCAATGGTAGCAGAGCTGCCATGCAAGGCGCTAACTTGCCATCGGGAGCAACTTGGGGTTCAGTGTTTTGCCCAAGGACACTTCGGCATGTGGAGTCATGCGGGCCGGGAATCGAACCGCCAACCCTACGATTAGTGGACAACCCGCTCTACCACCTGAACCACAGCTGCACATATACACACACATACACACACATACACCAGGTTCTACATCTAGATTTGTTTGCATTAAATTAAGTGGGCCTGTTGTAGACGTTGCATGTGTGTGTATAATCTGTTAGGAATGTTATCATTTTTAAGCTCAAAAACACTCATTTCACCAGATTACTCATGTAATCTGATTTTACATTAGTCATGTTTTTCCTTTGTTGAGTAAGTATATGTACATAAGCTCTAAAGTGCATGATTCATTTTCCTCTTACTTACTCAGAGGTGGAATTTCTGATTTGAAGCCAGTCTCAATCAGACAACACTCGTTGAACAGCGAGACCCCTCTTGTGAAGATGTGCTTGTTGTTTCATTTGTGTGTGTGTGTGTGTGTGTGTGTGTGTGTGTGTGTGTGTATACCACCAGACAGACTGGGTGTAGAGAGCTTTGAGAGGCTTGAGGCTAGAGGGCAGTCAAGTGGGCTGCCTATTATGAATCTCCTCTCCAAAACTGGTTTTAATGCCTGGAGTGGATGATGGCACTTCCTTTTATCCTCATATTTGGTTCATACAAAAAGAGCATGATTTAAAAAACTGTATATCTTTAGCACAGTGGTGCATTGAGTACCGTTGCCATCTCACAAAACTCCAGGTTAATATGTGCCTGGAGTTTTGCATGTTCTCCACATTGGTTTCCTCTGGGCTGTCTAGTTTTATCTCAGCTCCCAAAAACATGCTGGTATGTGCATTAGGGAGTAAATTGTCCTAAGTACGAATGAGTGTGTGAATGTGTGTGTGCCGGTGTTCATGGTGTGTAGTGGTTAGTACCTACCAAAAGTGGTCCAAGGAAAGACAACTGATGAACCAGCGACAGGGACATGAGCGCCCAAGGCTTATTGATGTGTGTGGGGAGTGAAGGCTAGCCTGTCTGGTTCAATCCCACAGAAGAGCTACTGTAGCACAAATTGCTGAAAAAAAGTTAATGCTGGTTATGATAGAGAGGTGTCAGAACACACAGTGCATCGCAGATTACTGCGTATGGGGCTGCGTAGACGCAGACTGATCAGAGTGCCCATGCTGACCCCTGACTACCACCGAAAATGCATACAATATGCACGTGAGCATCAGAACTGGACCATGGACCAATGGAAGAAGGTGGCCTGGTCTGATGAATCACGTTTTGTTTACATCATGTGGACGGCCGGGTGCGTGTGTGTCTCTTACCTGGGGAAGAGATGGCACCAGGATACACTTTGGGAAGCCGGTGGAGGCAGTGTTATGTTCTGCTGGGAATCCTTGGGTCCTGTTTTGGTGGACCTACACAGTGTTAAGCAGGTGCTTTTAATGTTATAGCTGATTGGTGTATATGTCCAGTATTTGATACTTTATAGAGTAATAGTGCACACATTACTCTGAAAACTATCAAATATACAATGCAGTTACGATGTGACCCAAAAAAAGTGTTGAACAAATCAAAACTATTCTTTATTTTAGATTCTTCAAAATAGCCACCATTTGCCTTGACAGCAGCTTTGCAAACTCTTGGCATTTTCTCAACCGGCTTCGTAAGATAATCACCATGGACGCTTTTCCAAGAGTCTTGAAGGAAATCCCACATATGCAAGCACAATGCTGGCTACTTTTCCTTCACTCTCTAGTCCAGTTTAAAACAGGATTTAATTAGCTGTGTCCAAACATTCGACTTGTAGTATACATATAATGATTTCTAATCCTGTATGAATTATATTAGTTTTTGTAATAAATTAAATTATTAAACATGGAATGATTACTGGAAGTCCATCAGTCTGATAAAGTAAGCTGCTATAAACATACGTATATATAGTTTTCATGGTAATGGTTATACCTAATAAATGTATTAACATGTATTATGATGTCCATAAGTTTCAGTTTAAAAAAAAAAAAAAAAAAAAAAACGTGTAGGAAGTTATAGTATATATGAACCTTTTCCACTCAACTGTAAATGTTACTGTTGTATCGATATAAAAATCAAAACAGATGCCTTGGGTCAAAAATACAACCACGGCTAAATAGAGAACAGACGGTGATGGTTAAGCACACGGAGAGGATCCATCGGTCTCCATTACGGCTCCGGATCAGTCGCATGTGGCGCTAACGTCATTCCCAGTTTATCAGGAGAAACGGTCTGGTGACTACGCCTTTACTTGTTGTTACAAATGGTTTCTACTCCAACGAAGCAGTTTTATGGCAGAGGGCGAGTGTTTATCCTGTTAAAAGATCAGTAGAGGTTTAGAGACTTGGACTATCTTTACTTGAACTACAGATAATAATCCAAAGCAGCTTTAACGATGTCAAAACATTTCAAGAGAGTCAGACGGGAAGCCCCTGTTCGCTGCATTGTACGGTGTGGTGTTAAATCAGAGTCATACTGAAAACGGAACAATTACACGGCTGTAATTATTCACATTTACTTGGGGGGGAAATACCTGGAAATATATGTAAAAGGATGAAGCACAGTGTTAATTTTCTCTATTTTCACAGCTGTGCTATGTTCACACTGTGTCCTTGAGAGTCCCATTCCAAATAATATAATTATATTGAAATTAATTTTTGGGGGGGTTGGCTGCACTAATGTGAAATATTTAAGCGCAGATATGCAGCAGCTAGGGATGTCACGATACCAAAAATCTAGTAGTCGGTACCGATACCACCAAAAGTACACGATACTCGATACCAAAGTCGATACCAAAATTAAATTAAAAACTCTCCTGGAGGAGAGTGAGAGAGAGAGAGAGAGCACAGGAGAGAGAGAAAAAGGGAGAAAGAGAGAGAGAGAGAGAGAGAGAGAGAGAGGGAGAAAGAGAGAGAGAGAGAGAGAGAGAGAGGGAGAAAGAGAGAGAGCGAGAGAGAGCGAGAGAGAGAGAGAGAGAGAGAGCGCGGTATTTTAGTTATCAAACACTGTCTGACAATGAGTGGAGGTGCACTCCTAAACGTGCGTGCATGCACACACACACACAGACGCATGTGCGCACACACGCATGCACACAGACACGCGCACGCACGCACGCACACACACACCTTATACTCTGAATGCAAGCATTAGTTTAAATTCACTGATATGGTGGCAGGACAGAAAGATTTATTAAAAGCATGA
>JANDJT010000103.1:5002522-5004280 GCA_024331685.1 Stegophilus panzeri | reverse complement strand
TCTCTCTCTCTCTCTCTCTCTCTCTCTCTCTCTCTCTCTCTCTCTCTCTCTCTCTCTCTCTCTATCTATCTCTCTCTATCTCTCTCTCTCTGTCTATCTCTCTCTCTCTATCTATCTCTCTCTCTATCTCTATCTCTCTCTCTCTCTCTCTCTGTCTAGGGATGTCAGAACAATTTCTCTGTTTAAATACTATCAAAAGCTGCATCCGAATGTTTCGCTCTTTAATGTAGGAAAGGGCTTCTGTATAATTATTCATATAGACTTTTATATAAATATATATATATTTTTATTGTCGCATCAGTTTTCCAATAAAATATATAACTGATGAAAGTAGCTGTTCTAAAAGCTATATTGCGTACATTTTCAGTACAGTATAGGAAAGATATACAGTATAACACCTTTTAGATTATTATGTAGTGAGCATATATAGCGTACGTAGGGTGGTGAAGGCCTAACCGCATGAAGATGAGATCATGATGGCTGATATTAATGTGGATCCTACGTCACAGAAAAATGTAGAATCAGTCTTATATCCAGAACAAATGAAAGTGACTCTGAAATAAACCTGACGTTTTAACACAGTTATGACATGATCTTGTGATTTTCTACAGTTTTTACGTCTGTGGTTTATTCAATAAGAACACACAGAGTGACGCTACTGTATATGTTCAGAGTTTAAACGTATAGGCTGATTAATATTCATATACCGATAAATGTTATCTCTTATTCTTCCATCCTCTGTTGTGTGTTCTCTCCCGCACTCTTGACTTATTCCCGGCTAGGTTTTTTTTCCTCCCATTAGCAGCATTAGTCAGTCTTCTACAGTGGCTGTGCTCCAAATACGCTGCTCAACCTACGCTCTGTCCCACACCCACATCGGTGATGTCTCATTTATTCCTGTCCTAGTAGCTCATTGTAATCCCTGGACATGTCCGCATGTCACGTAATATGATCTTACGCAGTGATTACACAGAACTCACGATATAGCAGTGACAAGCCGTGGACAGGAGGAATGTGAAAAGATGAGTGATTATGGGACAGGACTGGACTAAATAAGTGTTTAGATTCAACAAACACGGAGACAGGATGAGGACAGGATGACGAGACAGATACAGATGGAGAGATAGAGTGAGAGAAGATTAAAAATCCCAGAAGGGTTCAAACTCAGAAGGGTGAGAGGCCGAGTTCAAAGCCATGCGCGAGGAGAGAGAGAGAGATTATACCTCTTATTCACTCTTTTAAGACCTTTTATAAGAGCTGGTCCACATTCCTACTAGTTGAAGAGCTGAACCATAATATGGGAGCTTCCTAACACACACGTTTTACTTTCAGAACAGTTTTAAACCAGTAACGACAGTTATTCTCATTTTATTATTATTTAAAATTATTTTAATTGAGTTTTTTTTTTCCACATCTGACCATTTCCACTTCATTCATTCGTTTCAACAGTAATTTTCAACCCCCACACACACACTGTTCTTTTTTTTTATTTTTTATTTTTTTTAAACTTCCTCATAAATAATTACAGTTGTTCGCGTTGTTGTCATAGCAACAAAAGGGCACCGCTCCCTCCAAGCCCCTAATCTTACTGATTGTTTGCATGAAGTATCAAAAGTGATTTTTTTTTTTTTTTTTTTTTTTAAATAAAATTTTTTAATATTCAATTCTTTTATAATTTATAAGCTTGTTCAAATTTTACATAATTAGACTAACGCTATGTTGATGTATTGTACTGTAGAGAAGTCAGACTGTGCATGC
>JANDJT010000103.1:4987522-4997522 GCA_024331685.1 Stegophilus panzeri | reverse complement strand
TTTGGGTCATAACAAACGTAGGGTACATTTGTAACAGTCATTGTAACACCTCCAAATGGTTTACTGATACAGCTTTTTAGATGAATTTGTATTCTACTAATACACACACACACACACACACACATTTAAGGGATGCCTGAGTGTTACTTGCCTGAGGTGGAAAAGTTGCAATATCAAGAAAGAACATTTCATATAGGGTGACAGATTCTGGAATCAGTCATGACATTTTTCAAAACATTTGCATTGAAACATGCCTACACACACACACACACACACACACATTGGCCTAAAACCAAGCATACACACCTTTACACTACAGCAGGCCTTCTGGCAGAGTTCACTAGTGACAGTGTATTAGTGTTCTTCTTCACTCTGGTCCTGACACTAGTCCGCTCTTGCTGATGACGATATGACCATAGAGCTATTTTTATTCAGCGCACACACTGAAATACAGAAATATATGCACACACACACACACACACACTCAGGTTGGGTTAAAAAGGGGCATTGACTATGGACTGATGGGTACAGATTAGCTGTAGAGAAATGCCTATATAAGGAGAACACGAAGGAGGAAAGTTTAGACACAGAGAGAGACAGACTGGGAGAAAAAGATAGACAGACAGAGAAGGAGAGAGAGAGAGCGAAAGAGCGAAAGAAAGGGGTGGAGAGGTTGTTTGAGTGTTTCCGTTTTCACACCCTAACGTGAGGACAGCTGCCCCTCACAGCTTGTTTGGAAATAGGCACCTCTCTCTCTCTCTCTCTCTCTCTCTCTCTCTCATTGTGTGTGTGTGTGTGTGTGTGTGTGTGTGTGTGTGTAGTATACAGGAGTACAGGGCGTCATGGAGCTCCTCATGTTAGTCCTCAGCCTAAGTTTACCACAGGTCTAGGATATGGAGCCACACTGGTATTGAGCAGTCTGCAGGTGTGAAGGAGAGAGAGAGAGAGAGAGAGAGAGAGAGAGAGAGAGAGAGAGAGAGAGATTGGCAACATGGACTATATGGGAATTGATGATGTCACCTGCAAAGCTTCAGCTCTCTATATTATGGATGGATACAAAGAGGTAATGGAAAAGTTGAATCCTGTGTGTGTGTGTGTGTGTGTGTGTGTGTGTGTGTGTGTGATATTCAGTTTTTGGGTTAGAGTGCATCCGAGTGTCCAGCATGGCAGTGTAACTTGATAAGGAAAGCTGAAACAGACGAAGAAGAGAAAAGCTCATGATGGTGTGATTCTGTTTCAGAAGGATTCAAGCAGGAGTGTGTGATGTTGTTAGTGGAGATTACTCACAGTGTGTGATGTGTTTGCCATGTTTCCTGATAAAGTCCATCGCAACCTTCCCGGTTCAGTCATGAGAATGATTTCAATATGTTCTTCATTTGTCAAAGGCATGCTTAAAGGCTATCTGAATATATATATATATATATATAAATATGATATAAAAGTATGAACAATTTCGGAAGATCTTTTGCTACAAAGTGTTCGTTTCCCCTGTGTATGGAGACACCCTGTATTCTGTATTCTTTGAAGATGTGATGCTATGATACTGGATTGTAGACTTTGTAAACAGCCGTAGTCCTGCTGTGGTGTGACGTTTACTTCTCTGTGGCTCTCTCTCTCTTTCAGCTGAGCTGTTGTGTCGTAAATGACATTCATTTTTACATCGTTGACATTTAACTGTGATAGTTTCGCCGCGTAGAGTTTTAACCAACAGGATTTGGATCACAGCCGGCTGAGGTTACTCACGCTCCGCCGTGAGTCTTTCCCAACTTACCATGAGTAAACGTTTCCTCTCACTCCAAGCTGGAAAACATATTGTATTGTTTAGTGGGGTGTGTGTGTGTGTGTGTGTGTGTCTGTGTCTGTGTCTGGGTGTGGACGGGTGCGTGTACATGAGCCCTTAATACTATTACTAAATTCTTTTTTTTGTTGTTATTTACATGGGAATAGCAATCTGGAGTGTGTGTGTGTGTGTGTGTGTGTGTGTGTGTGTGTGTGTGTCTGTCTGTCTGTCTGGGTGTGGACGGGTGCGTGTACATGAGCCCTTAATACTATTACTAAATTCTTTCTTCTTTTTTTTTTGTTATTTACATGGGAATAGCAATCTGGAGTGTATGTGTGTGTGTGTATGTGTGTGTGTATGTGTGTGTGTGTGTGTGTGTACACAGCTGACATTGCCATTGTATTCACTGTGAGACAGGAAGGCAGAATGAATAACATTACAAATATAAAGACACACACACACACACACACACTGAAGTCACAAGCGCTGGGTTGCTTTTTAAAGATCTTCAAGCACTAGTCAAGTCCAGACGTGCCCTGGTCTCAATGTGTGTGTGTGTGTGTGTGTGTGTGTGTGTCTGTCTCTCTCTCTCTCTCTCTCTCACACACACGCACACACACTTGCTCACCACAGACCCACAAACACACAGGAGACCAACAGCAGCAGTTTTGCTATCACTTCCACAGAGGTCAAAGGTTAGAGCTTTATCAGGAAAGCTATAGAAGATGGAGGAGGGGAAAGGCATCAGGATTAGAGGTGTGTACAGATATTCCAACAGCCACTTAAGTCTTTTTTTTTTTTTTTTTTCCACCGTCTGTAAGCTTGTCTTTGAAAAATCTATAGCTGCTCGAAAGCTTGTCAAACGTAGTAACAGTTGCCAAGGGACGGGACTTTGCGACGAGTCGTGCAGCTTCGGTACTCTGTTTAAATATCAGACAGATAAACCAACAACTCCATGCTGTGTGTGAGTACGCAGGAAATCTGTAGCGTGTGATGAGGATCTGAGCGTGTCGAAGTCTGGGCCGTATATTGTTACAAAACACACTCTTGAACACATTACAAACTGAGAGAGAGAGAGAGAGAATAGATACAGACCATATTAACCTGTTTTGCGTCATTCTCCGTCCATTTCTCTTCAAATCCCACTGTAGTGCTAGTACATGCTCTGGGGATTTGAAGAGAAATGGATGGAGAATGACGCAAAACGGGTTGAGATGAAATTATCGGTGTTTATTATTAGTGCGTCTTTCTACATCCGATAAGGAGGATCGATGTAGATTATGAAAGTAATCCAGTGATGTCTGTGTACGCAGCTACATATGGCAAATGATATAAACAGTTTGAAATGATCCACGTTTAATTCATAGTCTTTCATATAGAGCGTGTTTGATTTCCTTTACCCCTGCGTGTTAATTAATACATTAACTAACAAACATGTACTAACGTGTACTTAAAGTGAATTCACAAGACTCGCATCGTAGTTAAGGATTGCTCTTCATTAATTTGTGATTAGTACACGCCTTAACTCATAAGTAGTTCATATTTCGTATCGTAAGAAAGTGTTAGTGCATGATTACTCATGTACCGGTATTGTACAGGGTTACCCTAACCATTTATCGTGGTTATGGAAAGTTGGCGTCATTTTGTCACATTCGCGATGTTAGACTTAATACAAGTCAAAGAAGTGTCACGTCGTCCCCGCTGCTTTCAGTCGATAACACAACACTGTTCGCTAAACTTCTTTTCCGCCATGCCACATAATGACTAAAGCATCGTGACAGACGTGGGCTTAAACCTTAAAATGGACTGATGGCAACACTGAATGAACATTAGGTAACATTAAATACTGTATCTCCATCTGCTTTTTAACTATTTTACGTGAGTTTTTCTTTGACCTAATCCTTTTACTCACTACATTTACAAAAGCTTTCCAAAATGTTCTACTTTCTACTCATTTTGAAACATCACTCCATTCCTCTAGAATCATATATTTGTAAAGTCATACACTGACTTTTTAAAAAAAAAATTTTTAGCATCAGACAGCTTCGATCTAATTTCCTAACGAACGAGGCCGCTGCTGTAACCCCCTCTGCTGCGAAGTGCACTAGTTCGTATTGTCAACGTGATCATGCTGGCTAACAGGTGAGATATAGGTTAGCCTTAGCTTGTGTTTTTCCACATTCCTTGGATCGTTAGTGGAGGGGGCGCTGATCTACCATGAGGAACTGAAAAGCTCAGGCCCTGTTTACACTAGTGCGTTTTAAAAAAAAAAACAAAAAAAAAAAACGCCGTTTTAAAATGAAAACGATCTTCGTCCACGCTGGCGTTTTCCGCTGGGTTTCAGAAACGATCCCCGTCCACGCTACATGACCGAATACGCGTGTCACATGACCATTCATGCACACTGGCATGCGCAGACAAGTGTAAACAGGAAGTTAGTTGCTAGTCACCGGCAGGCACAACAAACCAGCGTTCCACGTAGTGTTTACGCCGCCTGAAACCAGATTTGTTGCCGATCGCTCTAATCATAGCTCGTCTCTTGCATGTAGACAGCTGCGGTATTATAAAATAAAATACAGAATTTGACTGCACAGTGGCTGCTAAGAATGGTGACAAAGCCAGCAAAGCTTGCGGTTCAGTCTCGGTGTTGTTGTGTATATACGATCAAGGAAGCGTAACGGTCATATGGTAAGGGCTTGACGAAACAGGGAAGGATTCGCAACGATCCAGAAGATCCAATCAGTTGGCGAATGTGGGCGAAGCCACGCCTTCGTTTTCAAAAGTCTTCGTTTTGGTCTGTTTACACTGTGTGTGTGTGTGTGTGAGAGAGAGATAGCTAGAATGAGCAGGCCGTGAGATCTCCGATGGCAGCAGTTGAAACGCACGGCTCACACTCACACACTCTCCACACACTCAAAGGCCCGCATTGTCCTGAGCAACTGAGCGTTCCTCTGAAAAACGGATGTGACAAAACAGACAAAAGAGAGGGACAGGCAGGGGAACGGACGAGGACACTTTCACAAGCAGGAATGCCTTTAACGTTTACCGAAACAGGGATTGGCTGTTCGTAACTCAAACAGACATTAACACAGCTTGGCCATGTCAGGAATTAAGACCGAGAGAACTCCAGTATTTGTGCCCTGAACACACAGATTATACTATAAAGCCCTCGGAACGATTCTGTTCTCTGAGCTTGAAGTGGATTCAATTAAATCTGCGTTTAAATATTCAGATTCAGATGACTTCCTTGAAGTTTGTTTTGAAATAATTCCCCCGCGTGCAGGATTAGCATCAGGATAATCGAAGCAGCCTAATTATGCAAAGCTGAATCTCCTGATCGTGCAGACGAATGTCGAACCCTTAACGATAAATGGAGAATGAGGACCATCTCTGGGAATCATACTATCAGACCGCTGTCGGAGAGGCGTCGAAGCCGATCTTATCGTGGTAGTGCTTGAATGAAACCAGAAAAACAAAATTAACAGGACAGTTAAATGTCTTATTTCTTCTGCGAGTCTGATCCTCACATCACGCTGGTGTGGCTGACGTTGTTCTTGAATGAAAGAAATAAAAGAGTTTTAATAAGAGCCTAAGCGAATAATGATATCAAAGCACAGTATACACTGAGAGAGATAGAATGAGAGCAAGCAGTGTATACACACTCACACTCTCACACACACACACACACACACACACACACACACACACACACGCACATAAAGGTGTTAAGGGGTCAAAGGAAGGACAGTTGTTAAAAGCACTCTCAGTGATGATTTTATTGTGTGGCAGCTGGGTAACTGATGCTTCTACATTTGTTGTTTTCACTCACACACTCACACACACACACACACACACACACACACACACACACAGAGAGCATGTGTCAGGGCAAAACCATTATAGCCCTCAGCATAAAAACATTACAGTGGTGAGCAAAATGACACCATCGTGTGTGTGTGTGTGTGTGTGTGTGTGTGTGACTATGAAGGATCTGATAGGTCTGCCAACAGTTTGAGCTATGATTTCTGAATTACCATCATAATAGTTCTGATATAATTATTAATACCACAGCTCTGTTGAATTCTCCATTCTGATTGGTCAGAAGCTGTTGATTAATTTTCTATACCAGCAGCTCTGACTGTAGTTCTGACTGCAAGGCAAATCACATATTCACATTAATGCGCTGTTGTTTTTTTTTATGTCATCGTTTCCATAGTAACTTACACATAGCACATAACCTGATAAAAAAAAATACAAAAAAAAAATACATCTAATCATTGTCATGGTGAGGTTTTGTGTGAGGAGAAATTTACTGAGCACTTCAGGAAGGAGTCTCCAGTGTCACCAACAGTCTGAGGTAAAGACTTCGGGTCAGAGGACGTTGCGCTTTCCGGTTTCTCAATAACTTCAAAAGAGAGAGTAAAAAGTCATAAGAGGAAATAACTTGTTTCACGGACGTTCAAGCACATATTGTAATTTAATGAATAAATAATTGTAATTGTTGGAAGTCTGCTGTGGTTTGAGAAGAATAAAAACACCTCGGGGCATACCGTTATAGCGAAATAATTAAAGTCGGGTTAGAAGAGTAACTCCGCTTCATGTCGAGCCCCCCATTGTTGATTATTTTCCTATAACAGTACGCCCAGTCATGTTTTATTCCTTACATATTGCATGAGCATGTGAGATACTCTTGCAGATAGAGACACATATACTAGACACACACACACTTGTGTGTAAACATTCGCATTTCTCATGACTGAGCTCTCTTGCACCTGTTTTGAAAATAACTTCGCTGCAGCTCTGTAGCAGAACATAAAAAGCTCAACACTGCACCCTGCTGGACAAAAAACAGAACTGCAACCTGCTTTCGAGCCTGTTTTTGTGTAGCTACATTCACACGTGTGTGACCTGGTGAAGACAGACGTGTATTTGCGTGTACTTGTGTCAACCGTGAGAACATTTGCTGCTGCTGCTTCCTGTGTTTTGTCTTTTTTTTTTAATTTTTTTTTATTTATTGTGCTAAACCTCAGCAGGCCATGAAACCTCTCATACGACACTGTCAACATATCCAATCCCTACATCCATGTCTGACTTCTTTTCACTCTCATGTCCAAATCTGCACCCTTTTCTCTATGTCGGGAGTTGTACTATTTTGTAGCCACGCCTCAAATCGTTTTGGAGATGCAGCGTGCTCATGAAATCCCACGGTGCACTTCTAAAGTTATCTTAATTCGTTCATGAGTAGGAACGCTCAGATCTGGATTTTAAACATTAAGCACAAACATAAATAACATTAAAAAAAAAAAAAAAAAAAAAAAAAAACATGAACTATAAATATAGTTTGGCAGCATCATGAGAGGATACAAAGGAGAAATCAGAGTGTAATAATAAATTTAATGAGGATTTTAATAAGATGTAATAAATCAGTGCAGATGTATAACCAGCAGAAGTGCTAGTGCAGTAAGTCGAACATGTAAACAAGTGACTTTTAAAGCATCACACGTCTCATGAGCCATCACTTTCATAACGTTGAACCCAGGATGAACCCATGTCCATGTGGGCCATGTGCAACGTATAGCTGATATATTCGGTCATGCCTTGTAATCTTGCTACAGTAAAATCTATACAGCAAGATATATGGAAGCATGAGAAAGCATTATCCGGATTTATCGACATAATATCTGTGCAACTGTGACTTTTATCTCGTAATTGAATCAGAATCAGTTTTATTGGCCAAGGTTTACCAACAGTGCTTATAGAAAACACTGGACATACTAAGACATTGGACAAAAGTGGACATCATTATACATAATTGATGGCATACATCAGAATATGCAGTAGGTGAAATATACAGACTTAAGAGTCAGCATTACACTATACGTGGACACTTTACCATCACACCCACATGTCTTTCTATGCTGGAGCATGACAATCTCCCTTCACTGGAACTCAGAGGCTTAAACCTGTTCCAGCATGACAATGCTCCTGTGCACAAAGCGAACGCCATGAAGACATGGTTTGTGAAGGTTCGAGTGGAAGAACTTGAGTGTCCTGAACAGAGCCCTGACCTCAACCCCGCTGAACACATTTGGGATGAACCGGAACACCGACTGCACCCCAGGCATCACCTCCACACCCAACGTCACTGCCTGACCTCACTAAAGCTCTTTTGGCTGAATGAGCACAAATCCCACTAGTGAAAAGCCTTCCCAGAAGAGTGGAGGTTCTTATAACTGCAAAGGTGGACTCAATCTGGTATGGGATGTTCAACAAGCACATACGGGTGTGACGGTGAGGTGTCCACAAACTTTTGGCCATACCGTGTACTTCGATATTGCACAGAAATCAAATATTGTACAGCACAGGTTAAGTGAGACTGAGGAGAACATGACTAGGGTGAGTGTGACAGAAAGGTTCTCAAGTCAAGATGTTTTAGCACTAGATAATCCGTAGCTCCTGCCAGAGGGAAGAAGCTCGATCAGGCTGTGTCCAGGGTTGGAAGGATCCTCAAATTGTGACCACAACAAAACCCATCAGTGTGTAAACAAGCAGTATAATCTACCTGAAGTATTGTTTTTCAGTAGGGAGAATGTCTAAGGCTGAACAGGATAGTGTGGGTGTGGCTTGGGTAAGGGTAAGGGAAAGCCTAATAAGTGGATTTATTAATATTGAGATTAATTGTGAGATATTAGATCGCAGTTGTGAGATAAAAAGCGAAATCTGTTTAAAACTGAAGATACATGGCAGATACATAGCTTCCAGTGCTATCTTTCTTTCTTTAGCTCAGGGAAGTCTGGCTTTGGTCCAGCACAGTGTGAGGATTTCCCTAACACACTGAGTGAACCTGGTCATTAACAGATGATGTTTTTAAGAAGACACCCGTGCTTCTACTGTACATCGAGAGCTGCCCAGGAACTCCTACACTAAGTCTAATAAAGGTTTCTGTCACAGATTAGCCTGGCATGTACCTCATATTCACTTCCATTTTATTTGGAGAGCACTTTTAACAGTCACACTCAGCTTTACAGAAACCCAGATGTAGATTTAGATCCCTAATGAGCAAGCCAGATGTGACCGTGGTAAGGGATAAACTCCATGAAATGACACGAGGAAGAAACCATTAGAGAAACTATTATAAATCATTACAGTATAGAGTTGTACAAAAGTAAGTGAGAATGTAAGACAAACAGATATCATAATGCTATCATTATGGCCTGTGTTTTTATTTATTTATTTTTTTTAAAGGATCCATAACCATGTACTTTCCAAGATTTTCCAAGCACAGTTTGGTGATTTCTCTGCTCCAAAACCCGTGTTGTAAATTCAGGAAATGATCAAACTCAGAGTCCAATTCCAAGATGTGAAGATGTTACTGAACATGCTGAGAGATAGACCTACAAAAATTGGCTATATTAGGATGGCGCTAATTGGTACAGGAAAGGCAGTGCTAGACGATGATTTTATCAGGCTCCACAGTCAGGAGCAGCTTCTTATTTATTTTTTTTATTCACCAGATCAAATAGAAACTCGATGCCGTGCGGATTTTTATTTAAGATAAGACTCGATTCAGCTCCATTTTTCTGTCATGTAAACGGCGGCATTTCTGAGAAGGAAATATGAAGAGTAGAGGCAACAGGGAGGATCAGCTTCCATACGACTGATCGTGATAAAACCCGAGGCCTTCTGTTTCTCTCATCTCTCTCTCTCTCTCTCTCTCTCTCTCTCTCTCTCTCTCTCGCCTTCCTGCTAGATCACTTACACACAGAGCTAATCATATCTGTTTCTGCTTTATACAGCCAAGATGAATACATATACACTGTACCGCTAATTAAATTATCTCCTTTGGCTCAGTGTGTGTGTGTGTGTGTGTGTGTGAGATTATCTAACCCTGGTGTCACTATACTGTATAAGTATGCTTAAATAGTGTTTGGAGGTGATCTTGGTAATGTAGGTCTCCAACTACACGCTCTGCTGCTTCTTTTGAGTTGTTAATTTTGTCCCGTTTTAACCTGCGTGTTCTGTTTCATTTT
This sequence comes from Stegophilus panzeri, assembly GCA_024331685.1. Classification (NCBI taxonomy): domain Eukaryota; kingdom Metazoa; phylum Chordata; class Actinopteri; order Siluriformes; family Trichomycteridae; genus Stegophilus; species Stegophilus panzeri. The sequence goes on along the minus strand of JANDJT010000103.1, from coordinate 4,987,712 downwards.
ATGAAATAACTAGGTTAATGTTTGCTGTGCTGTGTTGTTCGCAGGCCCAAAAAAATGAGCGGGAGTCCATCAGACAGAAGCTGGCACTGGGGAGTTTCTTTGACGATGGACCTGGACTTTATACCAGCTGCAGCAAGAGTGGCAAACCCAGCCTGTCCTCACGGTGAGTGTGCGTGTGTGCGTGCATAAA
>JANDJT010000103.1:4968748-4981279 GCA_024331685.1 Stegophilus panzeri | reverse complement strand
GTTGTCACATGAAAAGTTATAATCAAATATTTACAAAAATGTGAGGGGTGTACTCACTTTTGTGAGATACTGTATGTATGAAATAACAGATTTGAACAGGTTTAAATTTCCCTGCTTTGGTTAGAGAGTTAAAATTCTTCCTTTGTCCCTTTTGTGTCACATCATCAAGTCGCAGTTTCTGTCTGGCCTGTCTTTCACTTTCATGTGTCTTGCTGTGTACGTGTTGGCCTTACGTGTCCCCTCACCTCCAAACCCACAGAGCTGCAGGGAGATAAGTGGTGATTTGAGGGAAAAGACCTGAGCTCAGTTGATCTCATCTTATCAGGGCTGTGCAGTTCTGCTTTATATCCTGTTCAGTTGTATCGCTTCCTGAGTGAAAGATTAGTGTTATTGATATATGTAATGCTGCACACCTAAATACCTAGAGAGTTTTAATGAATATGTTTGGGGAGTTTCTGATGAAACTAAATTGAAGAAAGGTAGTGCAGTTGAGCTGAGGAGGGGGTGGGGAAACAACTTATCAGCTACCCAAGAATGATGTGTATGACATTATTGTGTTGGGGAAAAAAAAATTCAGATTTTAAACGTTTAAGAAAAAAAGAAATATCAATTACAATTATATACAAATTCGAATTTTTGCGTCGTTATTTCAAACCAATTTTTGTCATATCTTCCTGAATAAACTGAAATGCTTGTTTTAAATTTTACTATTATATTTTTTAAAAAATTAAAAGGAATTTTTAAAGGATTTTAAAAGACTAGCTAAATTTGATGATGATGATGATGATGATGATGATGATGATGATGGGCCTCTTCCTTGGTGTTTAATTTCTCACAGCACCTCTGCCTCGACTTTTTTTTTTTATCCAGCATGCACTTCCAGGCAGCACATCTCCAGAACACTTTAATAATTCAGTATAAGGTAAATGAGGAACTGGAGGAGTACTATATTTATTTCGGTTATTTTCAGTACAAACAACAATAACCCAAGCTTGAGGAGAGATAAGCTGGAAGGAATGTGACATTGTACATAATAAACATAAAAATTATTTTAGTCAATCACTTGTCATGTTTTTTTTTTCCCCCCACGTTCATTAATGAATTTCAGCAAATCATGTAATGTTTAATACTGGAAAATTATTGAGTATAATTTTTAGTATAAGCTTAAAAATAGAGAACATAAACAGAACGTAAAGCGGAGTCTGAATTCGGTTTAAAATCACTGATCTATATAGATCGGTGTGTAAAACATGTATAGCATTCCAGAATCCCATCAGCTGGCCAAATTGAAATGAAATTGCAGCTAGTCAGGCACCTTAGTCTATTTGGTCTTTATTAATCTTGCATAAGCTAAGTGCAATGTAAATGCCCCTTTGACATCAGCATGACATAACAAGTAATAATAAGGAAAGTCCACGTTCGAGTCACCTAGCTCTGACTCGTCTCCCTCCAGCAGATACTCTACAGCTTTCCATTTTAATTTTCATAATTTCCGTCACATACCCACTGCACTCTCCGCCCTTCCAAACTCAAACAGCTACACATCACACGACGTCACCATGAATCAGGAAGCGGCTGATGATGCCACATCTCGTTGCCGAAACAAAACAAGGCTGAGGAACCAAAAATAGCACTCGCCTACATTGTACACACATACACACACACACACATTCTGAAACTAGGCAAAGAAGAGAAACATTACGATGGTGAAATAGAGAGGTCGAGATAGATAGATAGCCACATAGGCACAACAAGAGAGACAGAGAGGAAGCTGGGTTCGTGTTCACAGTAGTGTGGGAGGAAAATGAGAGAGGAAGAGTTTGGTAAATGGAGGGGGGAATTCTGTATCCCACTACAGCGTGAGAAATCCCAGCATGCAATATGACTAACCTCTCGCGGGCACAGCACGGCAGTCCTAAACCTGACGCACAGAGAGAGAGAGAGAGAGAGAGAGAGAGAGAATGAGAATGACTGAAACTAAGACAGGAAGCAGTTTAGTGACACTTGTCACTTGTCTCTCTGTGAGGAAATCCTGCCATTATGATACACATTCGTAGCTCAGAAAGCTAAGGAGGTCAGTAATTTACAGCATGTTTTCCAACACCAACCATTAGTTGGAGTTAAAACAAGCTGGTGTTTGGATGCAAAATTGACAAAAAGCACTTGTTTGCATCACTATAATGTAATTTTATTACATCATCATCACCATAATAGAGTATGTGCATCATATACCTTTACCCTACTCCTGAACTACGGTCAGATTTGCTGTTATTGAAAGTTCAGTAGCGCTTTGGTATAAAAAGACAATATTAAATACATTTCAGGTTTACGCGAGTCAAATTTTAAAGGGTTTCACTCTTGTTTGTGAAATTCTGCATCATGTGTCATGGTTGCTTTTAGCTTTCTCGGCTTGCTACCATCGTATTAATCAGAATTTATCATTTACCACATATATATGAGAGAGAGAGTGTAATTAGATAGAGAGATAGATGGACAAGAATTACAACCACTAATAAGTTATTTTCATTCCACTGCAAGTTATACACTGTATGAAACTGTGTATGTGACAAATCAAATTCTTGAAAAACATTGATGCTTACTGCATTTGTTGGGAAAACAAGGTAGATTTTTGCCACAGCATAAATATGAACACATAATGTCACAAACTTCCACAGACTCAGATCTTCAGAATAAGCCACATCCCAGTGCCCCCTCGTGTACACAGTTTAGTTTCTTTTTTATGTTCTCTGTTAGTAAGCAGTGGGAGCATTAATCATGACTCAGTAAAGGTCAAATGAACAAAGTTTCAAAAGCAAAACTCCACTGCTCCCAGTGACCATTGCTCTTATGCCTACCTTAGAACAGACTGATGCCGGGAAACCACACACTGATGAACAAACTAGTTTCAAGACTGTTTAACCGCACTACTATCCTGCTCCCTGGGTCTGTCACAAACATTCCATATCTGCCTCTTTGTAAATGACTAACGAGCTGATGCTGATTATTAGTTTATCACAATTTTATATTTCACAATCATGTGTAGAAATACTGTAGTTCGTCAACAAGACATTCATTCTTGGTCGGTTTCTAAATATGAACAAACTCTAATAATTATTCTTCACCCTATAAACTATTTATAGCCGTTTTGTTAGCGCCTCTCACTAAACTAGAACTGTATTCACTCTATTTACTTTTTTTTTTTTAATAGTGAAGTTATTTGTTCCCTTTTTTTACAATCTAAAAGGCGAACTTTCAATTGTTCAATCTTGGTGTGACCTGAAGTCAACAGACATTCAAATCATGAATGATAAACTGCTGAGTGGAGTCAGGCTGTGTATTTTCAAGCACCAGAATGCTTTAAGCTGCTTTTCTATTCTTTAGTTTTTCTCCCCAATTTTACAACAGGCACAAACCAGGCAGGATGAAGAGCACATGCTGCTTCTGAGACACGTGAAGCCAGCCAATAAAATCTTTTTTGAGTGCTGCTCGTGCTACATCACAGGGCAGCGTAAAGCCGGGTGCACACTGTGCGATTTGTAATAGTCCTTTGCGACTGTTGCTTGTCAGACTGTACGAACACGATCCCCACTGTAAACCATGTCACACTGTAGGATCTCAGCTGTCATTAACGTCAGACTGTACGACAGTCAAGACATGAAAAACAGACTCACGCAAGAAGACTTGTACGGAGTAGGAGAAGCCACACTGCAGAACTGTGCCTCAAATCTTCTGACATTGCCAGAATTTAATCGGAGGAAATATTTGATTGCGACGGCCGTTAATCGACTGTCGGGGAACGTGTCAGACTAGCAATCAAAGACTACAGATTTTGGCCTAGGATTATAGGAATCTTTGAGGATTCTCAAAATTTGTCTCAGACGACCAAATCGTGGCCAAAATCGTACCGTGTGAACCCGTCTTAACCCACTCGGACGAAAGCACTATCTACCCTCTTCCACATACATGAGCTCACAGGTGCTTGCGATTGGCTAGTGTTGCTGTGATTGACAGGGGCGAGACAGTACTCCTGACCACGGATGGCTGTGGCAGTGACGCAGTGTCTCCTCACAGTAAGGTGTACGCTTTTCTGTTGTGCCATGCGGTTGCCCCAGCTGAAAACATTCATCTAGTAAGAGTTACTGAGTTGCAAAAGTGAAATATCAGAAACTGATTTAGGCTTTATGGAGGATAGATGGACACCGTTTAGATCTTTATACCAGTCTAACAGTCTTAACCTTTTGCTGTTTGATCAACAGTATTTCATGCTTACACAAGAGCAAAGATTCCTTACTCATGTTTATGTTTTGCCTAGATTATATCATAGACTGTAGGCTGGAATCATTTCAGCTTGCAAACACACACACCCACACACACACACACACGCTGACCGAGATGGATATTGTGAAATAAAACAGTTTCCGTTAAAAGCATGGGAGCAGGTCTTGCACAGTTCTTTGTGCAAAAAAAGTGTTTTATACAGTAGACATCAATAGAAGTCTATATGTACTCTACTGTACCTGAAATTTACTGTACAGTATATATATTTCCTGCTGTATACAGACATGCATTTATCCCTGTATCACAGATTTTTTTTTTGTGTGTGTGTGTGTGTGTGTGTGTGTGTGTGTGTGTGTGTGTAGCTTCCACACATGCCCCATATCAGTGAGTGTCTGATGAAGAGAAGCCTAAAGCCCACAGATCTGCGAGACATGACCTTGGGTCAGCTACAGGTCATCGTCAATGACCTCCACTCACAGATTGAGAGTAAGTGCACTTTTTTTTTGTTTTGTTTTGTTTTGGGTTTGGTTTTGTTTGTTTTTTTAAACGGACTGTGAAATATTTGTGGAAGTAAAACCAGTTTTGGAAATAAATGTAAAAAAAAATCATCATTTGAAACCAGTACAACCCTGTGGAAATTTTTTACTTGGGTTTGGGAAACATCAATCCCGTAAAACCTATCCGTCCACCACTTTTGCTTTTACAGTTCTACATCGGTCACAAACGAAGGCCGAATACAGACCAACAGAGTCTTAACGGAGCGGTTAAAGGAGCTGACACTGCTGCAAATACTGCGAGACTAAGGCATGAGATAACGGGTGCAAGTACGAGATAAACGAGTGCTGGCATACGTGCTGCTACTCAGTCAGTTAGTATGAATGAGTCAGTCTTGCATGTCAGCCAGTTACTGTAGTGAAACACATCAATAATAATAGAATCACGCTTGTAATTTTGAGTAACAGGGTTCATTGATCACCTCCTACACACACGTGTGTACACAACGAGGGGGTTTCATGTCAGGCATTTCTGAAAGCGTGCACTCAAATTGATGAGTTACTTTTGAGAAAATATCTACAAACTGGGAAATTTTACACACAAGCAGTGTAACAGGTCGCATAACGTTTTTGTGATTCTGTTGAAACAGCCTCATGCAATAAACAAAACAAATACTTTATGAAGAAGAATAAGAAGAATGATGATGTTTCTAGTTGAGTAATTGTAGGCCTGGGCTATTGTGATTCTAGTGTACAGTTTACTCAGTACAGTGTGCACGGTCATCATCATCATGTATGTGTGTGTGTGTGTGTGTGTGTGTGTGTGTGTGTGTGTGTGTGCGTGTGTGTGCGTGAGATGGGGTTGCCTAATTTGTTTTTGGAATTTCCTTGTTACTTGATGTAGATTGAAAATACTTTTCTGTGTACACTCGTGTCATCTTTCACTTTTCTTTGTGTAATTACAGATCATTCAAGTATGACATAAATAAATATGAGAGGATTGATATTTGTTACTCGTTTTTAGTATTTAATTAATATTAGTTATTAATTGTTACATTGTTTGTAGTAATACTAACGACTAATATTAATAATGCATCATGTTATGGTGTACAAAAGAAGCTTTCTATAGTACAGAGAAAAAGTATAAAAAGTGTTTTTAGCTTGAAAGAGGAATTCAAATAGATCCAAATACAAAACACAAAAAAATTACAATTACAAAAATTATAAATAAATGCAGTAGCACATAGAATAAAACATAAGAGTTAAAGATCTTTGTAAAGAAAAGTAAAAGCTATTTGAAATGTGTTTTCAGTGGCTCTCGGGTGTTCAGGAGGAGAATTATAGCGGCTTTGTTCTCTATTTTTATGTAGGTTTTGTGTTATTTTGTTAACTCTGTGCTTGTGTTGTGTCTCGGAGCAGGTTTGAATGAGGAGCTCGTGCAGCTGCTGCTGATTAGAGATGAGCTTCACATGGAGCAGGATGCTATGCTAGTGGACATCGAAGACCTGACTAGGTGAGGCTTTTTGCATTCATCCTGGTGCTTTTGCTACTATTCCTTAACAACATTTATCTTTTATTTACCTTCTCTGGTCTGATTTGGGAACTGGTGACATATCGGTATAAAGGACTGGTCAGAGAAGAATGTTTATTCTCCGTGTCCAAATCAAAGTCGATCTCCTCTCCTCTGTCTGTAGCGCTAGTCAGAAGTGGTCATGTGAAGTGCCACAATGAAACAAAACATTTATATAATGCATTCAGTTTGAATTGTCTTACTTTTAAATGGTAAATGGTCTGCACTTATATAGCGCTTTTTTAACCTTAGCGGTTCCAAACCACTTTACATTGTTTCTCATTCACACTCACACCAATGAAAACAAGCAGCAAGACACTAACTTGCCATCAGGAGCAAATTTGGGGTTCAGTGTCCAAGGACACTTCGGTATGTGGAGTCACGTGGGCCGGGAATCGAACCGCCAACCCTACGATTAGCGGACAACCCGCTCTACCACCTGAGCCACAGCCGCCCTCAGTTCTAAGCATTAAAAGGTAACTGAACTCCACTGAGTCTGCTTAGTTGCTTTGTAAGCAAAGAATTTTCTGTCGTTGGTCCTTCACAACTTTTAGTCATTAAGGTCCAGCTCTTTTCTTTTTCCAGTCTTTAACTGCCCACTGTAACCTCAGATTCCAGCCCCTCACAGGAGTGAAACCTAATGTGGTCCAACGTGTTGAAGATGCTTTTCTTCTCACCATTATTTGAGTTACTCTAGCTGGATGTTTGGGTTTTTTTGTTTTTTTTTTATTATTGTTGTTGTTGTTTGTTTTTTCCACTAGAGACTGTTGTATGTGAAATTTCCAAGAGATCATTTCGGTTTCTGAAATACTCAAACCAGCAACAAACCACCAACAACCATGGCACTGATTTTTCCCCACTCTGATTGAATAAGAACTGAAGCTCTTGACCTTTATCTGCCTTAGTGTATGTATTGCGCTGCTGTCACAAGATTGGCTGACTGGATAACTGCAATAATGAGCAGGTGCTCATAATAAAGTGATTCACAGCGCATTTTGGAAACTTTTGGAACAAAGCCATGAATTCTCACAGGCTAACCCTGAGAAAAATGTATGCATTGATATAGTGTGTGTGTGTGTGTGTGTGTGTGTGTGTGTGTGTGTGTGTCTCCACAGGCATGCTGAGAGCCAGCAAAAGCACATGGCTGAGAAGACGCTTTCCAAATAATAAGCCCTGCTGTCATCACCTAAAACCTTCCACCATCATGGCTTCGATAAAGAGAAGAGCCACTTTTCTTTTGCTTCTGTGGATGTACAAATACAAATGACGGAGCACTTCCTGACCGCAGAAAAACTTGTGTGTCTCAGATACTGTTCCTGGCTTTCTGTGCAGTGATTGGCCTTGCTTCTTAATAGTCCTTAATTTTAACTTTTTACATTTGCCAGCAAATTATATCTGTCAAATTACCAAAAAAAAAAAAAAAAAAAAAAAAAGTATAAACAATATAGTAAGAAAATTAGTAGAAAGTCAGACTTAAAAAGCTAAAAAAGACCTCACTGTATAAAGAAAACAAAAATTAACTGCTGACAAGTTTAAGTTGGACAGTATTCTGGCCTGTTTTATTCTGCACAAATGGTAGTTTTGAACTGAAACTTTTGATTTGAAGGTGCTAAACGTCTAAAAGGAAACATGCCTGCCTTGTAGTCGAGTCGTAGCTTTTTGGTAATATGTTCACACTGATCGGTATTCAACATTTTGTGAATGTTGATCCTCTGACACGAGTCATTTTAAATAAGTGTGTTAATATCATTTTCATCCTACTGTATTCAGATTCTTTATTTGAGGGAAGAAATGTTTATGTACAAATATGTAAAATAAAAAAAATAAAAACTTTGTTTCATATACTGTGGCCTGATGTCTTTTGCCATCCAGATCGGCAGATACTTCGACATTTGTATACAGTGATGTCCACATTTACTGCGCATGTAAATATCACTATGTGTGGTCTGAGTATATATACATTTGGCCTCTTATAGAAAGTACAATCAAATGTTTGTGTTTACAGATGGTACAAAGTGTACAAAACATTTTACAAGGTGCTGTTTGTTTTTCAGGCTAAAATCAGAGCAAATACGTAGTTCTGAATGTAAACAACTATTGTTTTATCGAGTCCACTCTTATACATATTCTAGGAGTAGCTACCACAGTCAGTCACGTGGTATTCAGTGAAGTTCACTTGGAGAACGTGGCGCTCTAGGCAGAGGTCACCAAAAGTCACCAAAAGTAGTACATTAAAGATGATGTAATGCGTACGAGGATAAAAATTCATCCCCTGAGAATATACTAAGAAGTCAGAGCGCCTTAAAGACCAGAAATAGATTCCCCCCCCCGTAACAATGTAATTCTGAGTGAAACTGACTCACTCTTTTTGCTTGATTAAAGATGGCTTTGTGTGGTGATGGAGATATTGATTAATATATTCCCCACCCACACATGCATAGTGTCACAGTCAAGAGCAGAAATGCTAAGGTGTCCGAAATTCTATGAATTTTGTTGGCAGAAAAACATGAATTCTGACTAAGTGATTTATAATAAACGGTACACAGTGACACAAACTGAGGTTAAGGTTAAACATGACACATTTCTCACATAAGCCTCAATCTGGTGCTTATTCATGTAGCATATAGCACATTTACAAATAGTTGTGAGCTGTTTAACTGAACATTTGTATTTTCACTAGATAGATAGAATACACCTGACTCTGCACTAGAGGTGTGCATTGGGACAGTGGCTTTTACTTTCATGTGTGTAGGAGCGAGCGCTCAAAATAGAAGCAAAATAGAAACAACATGTACAGCGTGTTAGGGACTTGTGTGGTGCTGTGCAATGCATTCGTTCATTCATTCATCTTCAGTAAGTGCTTTATCCTGGTCATCCAACAATGCAACTATAAGTGGACATAAAGCATAACGGCATTCTTTAATATATAGCCTAAACATTGAAATTTTGACAAATTGTTGTGGTATAAGAGGAATAAAAACGCTTCAGGATGTGCTGTTATAAGAAAATAATCAACCTCTTGGTGGAAACAATAACTCTACTTCATGTCAGGCCTCATAATGTCAACCCATTGCTGATTATTTTCTATAACAGCATGCCACGTCGTGTTTAATTTCTTACATAGTAATAGAATAGCCACTAATTCTGGGTTATGTCATTTGAGGGATAGTTCAGTTTAATCAGTAATCATTATTATCTTGTCCATTTAGTCGCCCAAATAAATTATTTTCTATATAAACTAGTCAGTGATGTCAGTCAGAGGGAATTTGTACATGTATAACAGCATGTTCACAGATAAAAAGTGAAATATTTTATATAAATGACTTTTTAGGGTTAATTTAGCTTTCCTGAGCGCTTGTGAGTCCTTTCAGTCGTCAACATGTCCCTGTAGTACAGATTGCTTACCACGCTTTTGCATTGCTTATTTTCAGTTCCCCTTACAGGCTCTAAAAGTCTGTTTTTCAGCTAGACTAATGCATTTTTCAATGAATAAGCACTGGGAGATTGACTTGGCAAGTCCAAAACTTTCCACTTTTCTCTGCTGATAAGTTACTTGGTTGTTTTGATGTGTCCATGAGATTTTTCTGCACACTTTCATCCAGGCTCTGCTTGAACATTTCAGAGATGAGGTAATGCTTTGTACACTTTCTCCAACATTCACATGACACTGAAAAAAAAAAAAAAAAATTTAATTAACAGAAACCACTAGTGGCTTGTCAATAGGGACAGATGAGGCAGAGCCCCACCATTTATAGCAGCCAGTCAACAACAAATAATCTTCATAAGCTCCATATATTTTGAATTACACTGGAATTCTAATTATCTCTTTAAACTGGCCAGTGATTAAAAAAAAAATTAATTAAAAAGAAAAAAAATGTGAAGCCTTTCTAGATAAGAGTTATTATACCTAGTGGTCAAAAATGAGAACTGCAACAAGGTCTAAAAAGAGGCATTGGGGCAGGAATCCCTCTGCCCCCCCACTCTTGCTCTATGAACAATTGCACTGCGGGAGAAGCAGCAGACAAGAAAGTTAATGACAGGGATGCCAGATTGTGCCATTTTAAAATACTCCCCTTATCTTATCGCAAATTATCGGAAATAAATGTAATGAATTCACACAAAAAAGTGTAAACGTAGACATTGGGTCTATGATGTACATAACCATTTCTATTGTAAGATATATTAGGAGAGGGAAACAGGGATTATGGAGAGAAATATATCCATACAACAGAAATACGTGCAAAATACTTGTTTACCTATGCAGTGCTTGAAAAAGAGGAAAATCCAAATTATTTTAGGGCTAGCTTGAGATCTTTTGTGTGGTTTAGTGATGTAGTTGGGCCAACAATTTTGCTAAAACCTGTTTAATGATATTTCCACAAACATTTACACAAATGTCTAAAACCGTTCAAAACGAGCTGCTAGACTGCAAACTGGACGACTTCGTGTTGTTGATTCTCAACTTCTTATCGCACTAGATAGTAGTCCATAGTAGTCCAAGTTAATTGTGCCTCTCAACTGAATTTTGTTTGAGGCTGTATCTATAATCAATGTCCTCCTGCCTGACCAAAATCTATAGTCCCGAGCCTGTCGCTGGATTTAGCATGGCTTGTCCATAAACCAAAATCTTTACAGAAATTCTAATAACACATTTTGTCGAATTTGTACAAATCAAACTAATGAGAAAACTCTTCTCTCAAAATGATCCAGTTCTGAAAGCATATTGCCAAAATGTATCTATTCGCTTCAATGGACATTGTCACAAGGAAGCTTTTCAGAAATCGAAATTTAAAAAAAAAAAAAAAAAAAAAAAAAAAAAAAGTGTTTAAATTTATCCCTAATGAGCAAACCATAGGCGATGATGGCAAGGAAAAACTCCCTGAGGTGACGAAAGGAAATAAAACATGGAGAGGAACCAGCACAAAAGGGAACCCATCCTCATCTGGGTGACACCAGTGCGATAATAAATCATTCCACTTCTATACCTGTATACTATAAAGTCAAGTAGTGCCAAGTGTGTTAAAAGGAACTTGAGTATGAGATCATTAGAGTTTTAAGTTTCTTGTATTAAACTGAAGTTATCAGCTGTTCAGTGATGGAAGGTGTCTGTGAGGTAACTTCCACAGTAAACGCATGGTGAACTGTAGGCTATCCGTGCGGCGCCATCCTCAGCAACAGTGAGTGATTTTCAGGTGAGCGAGACTCTAAGCAGAAGTGGGTCCATCAGGATGGATAAGACAGGTTTGGAGGGCAGAAATAGTCAGGATCTCAGTACTGCTTTCTATAATACAGTTTTAGACTACTACATATAAATAGAGAATGTGATAAACTGCTTAAACAGTAAACAGTCTCCATGTTCTGCCTTTTATTGATGTTTGGAGTTGCTTTGGGGGTTTTTCCTTTTCAGCACTGGTGGTTTTTGCCTCAGCTGACCTCCATTGTGCTGACATTTGTCAACACCAGTGGCCTCCTTGACAATGTTTAAATAAATAGTTGGTGATTTTAATACCAGTGCTCTGTGCAGTGATTCTTATTTTTCCCCCTGTGATTACATTTAATCCAGCAACACCATTTTTTTTTTAACATGAAGCAAATCTGAAACTTTAAATAACCTTCTTGTTGTAAAAGTCTGAGAATAAGTTTATTGATTCTAAACTACCTAGAATTAATTCAATTTAATTAATTTCAATTAAAACTACCTTTTGTTGAATTTGTTCATAAGAAAAATATTACTACTATTAATGAATTGGTTCAACAGAAATTAGTATTATTATCATTATTATTATTATTATTATTATTGAGGGGGCACAGTGGCTTAGTGGTTAGCACGTTTGCATTCCCTCCTGTTCTGCTGAAGACGTAACTCCATTTTTCTGCTTCGCACCACATGTCGCTCCCCCTTCCTGCTCCACAGATAACATCGCGCTCCCCTCATGCTTCACGGAGAGCATCACTCCCCCCTCTGGCCTAGCAGAGAGCGTCGCTCCCCCCTCTATCTCTGTGGTTAATGTCACTCCCCCTTGGGCTGGCTCCGCCTTGAGCTCCTTTCCCCCCACTGGCTGCGTGGTACTCACTGCTCCACTGCTAGCCACTGCTAGGTCCCCCTCCTAAACGTATTATGCACTTCGCGAGCCACGCATTGAAGGGGGGTGGGGGGGTGGGGGGGGGGGGGGGGGGGGGGGGGGGGGG
>JANDJT010000103.1:4949404-4968681 GCA_024331685.1 Stegophilus panzeri | reverse complement strand
GGGGGGGGCAGGGGTTTATGGTGTTCTGTCATGGAAATTCCAGAAAAAGGACTACAGACTACATTTCCCATCAGCCACTGCACCTCACCTGACCACGCCACATGACTCTCTGCACCTGTTCTCAATTTCACGTTCATTACTGTTCCTCTATATGAGCATCATTCTGTTTCCCCCCTGTTCCCCCCCCGTATTGCTATTCTGGTTTTTGAGTTTGTTTGTTCCCTGGTTTTTGTACTTTGGTTACTCTACGATATCCTGTTTGCTGATAGCCTGACCCTTTTTGCCTGCCTTGACCCTGAATCTGCCTTACGTATTGGATATGTTTGCTGGACTTTTATTAAATAAACTGCTTAAACTGCATTTGCATCTGTCTCCGCCTCTTCGTAGTGACAGATTGCGACGGATAAACGGTACAGAAAATGGATGGATGGATTATTATTGATAAAAAATAAATAAATAAAATAATAATAATAATAATAATAATAATAATACTATTATTACTACTACTTTAAATTATTATAATTATTATTATTATTATTATTAATAATAATAATAATAATAATAATAATAATAATAGTAGTAGTAGTACTACTACAACAAATAATTGTAGTAGTCTATTATTAATAATAATAGATGCCTAAATAAAATAATCATAATTACTGCTATTCATAAGAAGAAGAACAAGAAGGAGCACAAAAAGGAGAAGACAAAGAAGAATGAGTAGTATGATGAGGAGGAGGAGAAGGAGAAGGAATATTAGTAGGAGGAGGAGAAGGAATAGTAGCAGGAGAAGAAGGAGGAGTTATAGTAGGAGGAGGAGGTGGTGGAGGAGTAGGAGTAATTATATGTATTACTATAATATAACTATGTATATACTTATTACTATAATAAGTATTATTTATTTAGTGCATTTCTCATAAACACAAATACAACAACGGGATTTACCTGGTGGAAAAATATTCTGTTATATAAAATATTTTTCTTCTTAATAATGTAATTAGTCAAGTGAAAAGTCTAAACTGGAAATTCCATGATCATATTCGAGTGCTTCTTTGGATCTATCTTTGGCTTAGAGCCTGTCACAGTTCTGTACAGTAATTCCCCCTCTTCTTGATTCTCGGTATCTCTAACCCTATGAACCGCAATGAGAGATTTACCTCGCCGTGTGAAAATCTTAGCAGTCGAGTACACGACTTCTATCTCTTAGTCACACTTGTAAAGTGCTCGAGTTGTTCAAGGGCAGAGAGTAAAATTAATTGTGGTTTAGTGAACTGAGTCATGTCTGGATTTGAGGAACTTCACTAACCACAAGCATGTAGCCATGAACTGTACAATCTGAAACTGACATTTGGGTGAATTGCCATTACTCTCTGATTGAATGTCAACATTTACGAGCAATTAAGGAATAAGAGATGAGCTCAGGGTCTTTACAGTGGTGAAAGTGACAGGAGCATGAACAGCCTGAAATGAGTTGGTCTGCCTTGAATCATATTGTCTCAGTATCAGGGAAGTGTCCAGCCTTTACAACTAACATGTAATAAAAGTACCTTGTTTTCACTCAATAATGTATTTCTTTGAGATGCATCACACTTCCGAGTTCCACCGCAGTTCTCTGGTAGTCCTGGGGGGGGGAATGGGGGGGAATGGGGGGGTTCGAGCTTGCTGCGCTTTCCTGTGTTAAATTAACAACAGAGTTTAGCTGAACAACCTGCGCTTAGGCAATGGGAGAAAATCTGCATTAATTATCTGAAACTCTATTCAAATTCCCAGTCATGTGAAGCCTCAGCCTGGAATTCTTTTGCACAGAGATAGTTTGATTGCCTTATTTCCCTGTCTATTCCGTTGCACAACTTCCAAAAAGAAATGTCACTTTCAGAATTATTCAGAAAACTTATTCAGCCCCCACCTGGATAAAATCAGCTATGTGCGTGTATGAGCTAATCGTTCTTAAAAGTTCCCTGTGTTGCAAAACCTGTTCAAAAGTACAGTGGGGAAAAAACATGCAAAGAACAAGAAATGGATTTGGATGCAGAGCATTTGCTGTGATTTTACTTGCCTTAAATAATAAGAAATTAGTGGAAGAAAGTTATTCTCATGCGGTGTGTCTGCAGAGTGTCATGATTGTAAAGTTGTAATTATATAAATATTGTAATATAATAGGATTTTTGCAATAATAAGGTGAGAAGCGGTTTAGACTTTCTTACAACTTCGTTACCAAGACGCCAATAAAATCGGCAATTTTTTTTGCAGGTGATCGGTTTGATCAATAAGGTGCATTTAGGTCAAAATCATGCAAAGTAGCACTCAGTAACTCTGTCTCGGACCTAATAAACCAGCACTGTAAATGTAAATAAACAGGAACTCTAGGTGAATGTCAATTATAAAATCCCATTTCAGCAGCCAAGATTGAATTTGTACAATTTTTATACCCCAGTATTGCAGAATTCCTGATTCTTTTTTAATGTTATTATTTTTATTTCATTTTAAGAGAAGAAAAAAAAATGAGAATCTGGAGAAACTTCTATAATGAAAATGAGAACAGAAACTGACTTGTCCAGCTTGTTCCACAAGATTCAGCGAGACCATAAATGGTGAAAAATGTGACATTTCGTTCATTAATAAATTGTAATTGTTGGCAAATCGCTGTGGTATATGGCAAATACAACACTTTAGGACATACTCTTTGGTAATTAATCATGATGTTGGGGTAAGAGTAACTGCATCACACCACCCTGTTGTAGAACATGCCCAGTCTTGTTTTGTTCCCTACTTAAAGGACTATATTAAACTACATGTTCCTTATAGATACTTCCATTATGAGGGGAAAAGGCATGTAGTACAAAAAGTACTGAGTAATAATTTTTTTTAGACATCCTGTGTAAACCACTTCATGAATTAAAACAAAAATGACAGCAATGTGGCAAGGTGTAGCAAATAATCCTAACAGTTATTATTGTGACAGCGATTAAGATAATTCCGACTGTGATTGCTGTGTGCTTTAAAATAAACAAATTCCATTTCGGTCAAAGTAAGGGAAGAAATGAAGAGATTATTTAAAAAATAATTGTCTAAAGTCAAAACACATCGAATAAAAGCACTGAAATCCAACTTAATTGTATTTAACATTTTGCTACATGATCAGTGACCATAGTGCCAAAATGATCCTGACAAATAAGCTTCTGTATAAAGTAATACATTCTTAAAATGATGAACATTTATATAAATCCAGCTTTTAGTTAACAATTTTGTCACATCATCCTCAAGGCTGTGTTTGTTAGCATGTTTGTTTATGGCCACTTGACATGAACATGAAATGATTTTCTAGACAGTGTGATTACAATCATACATTTGTAAGGACAAAAAGCTTACATGGCAAAGTTTTTAAAAAATATGGTATATGATATGATATTTTAAACATACTATTTTAATATATTATTATTGCATTGGTTTATGTTTCAGTCTATCAGTCTAACTGTGTCTATCAGTAGTTTATTATTTACTATTATTGTAAATAACTGCTGCTGGTAAAATGTTAATTATTATTATTATTATTATTATTATTATTATTACTGAGAAACCATTTTCTTATTAAACATAACTTACATGAAAAGATTCATAACCTATTAACATTACCTTTGTATTTATTAAAATGACTAGTTTATTAATATGCTGTAATTTTACAGTCTGGCACTCGATTCATTCGATTATATAATATTTAACTAATTAGTTCGTAATTACAGTTGCAAAAATTACTACATTTTAGGCTGATAACATGTATTGCTTTTTTCTTTTCTTTTTTTTTTTAAGAATTCCGCTTAATGATTCTGCCTATAACTGTTTTTTTGTTGTTGTTTTTAATCCTATTAGCATAGTTACGTGTGAAATGCACGTGACGCATCATTTCACATGCAAAACTCGAAATATTACGTGTAAGGAATATTAAATACATATTTGATAAAAGTATTGACTGTTAGTTAACGCTTTGCGCTTCATGTGCTTGGTACTTCTTACAAACTAGCTATTTATTTGTGTTTTTGTAGTTGCGTTGCTCGCGCTCATGTGACAGTGAAATCAGTGCTTAAGACTTAAAGTCATCACTAATAATACGAAGAAAAAAGCTAAAGATTAATTAAATATGAGCCTAGCATGTTGACATGAGTTCTTCCGCGATGGGTGTCTCAGAGTAGATAAGCGAAACTGCGCTCCCGAGGTTAATTCCAGTTTCACGCGCAGTCTGGGCGCATGTGCCCGCTGGCGGCTGCGCTCTGTCTCAGCAACTGTACGCGTGAGAGGGGGAAATCCCGGCGTCTCCAAGGCCTCTGAGATGGCTATAAAACACCGCGAACTACTGCATACTTCATCATACTACTGCGAAGTGTCACAGCTCCACACTGTATCCTACTACTGCTCCAACTTCACACTGCTGAACATCATGTACGGTGAGTAACCTCTGCTACACTCAGCATCCAGCAGCTTCTTTACGCACAACTAGAAATTAGGAATGTAGAAATTATAGGAAAAATTTTTGATTTTTTTTCGTTTCAGGCGCGTTTTATTTATTTATTTATCTATCTATCTATATATCTATCTAGGCTAGTTATTTAAGAAATCATATTTATATTACAGGCTACATATTATTCAGATCAGAGTACAAAGTGTATAAAAGATTTTAAATTAGATTAGTCCGATATTTATGAAATCATTTTTTTATTTATTAAAACTTCCTTCTTCTTGTTTACATTCACACGTGCGCGCGCACCTGCAATCAGCAGAGCCCCAAAGCATGGAAATGATTTTTGTCTCTCAATTTTCTTGCTATTTTTAACGCTGAAATTAGGATATGGTATAAAATGTATTTTACACTTGTATTCGTACTAAAGCCATCCGTTACTACTGAACCGAACAGGTTTAAACCAGATTTAATGTCAACTTTGAGGATGTTACAACCACAAATGCCTAAATATATTTTTAATAATAATAATAATAATAATTTTAATAAAATAATTTGGTCCTTTGTGATTTCTTAAACGTAATCCTATATTAGAATTATATGTCTAATATCTAAAGCTAAAAATAATAAAAGGCTGTACAACCACCATGATGCCCGTCTTATTTACACTCGCACGTGCACGCGCATCTGTCATCAAGGGAACCCCCGAGGACTTCTGTGTGCCCATTTACAAACATGTGGCTGTACCTCTCTCTCCCCGCATTGCTCTGTATTAATAATGAATCTGTATTTGCTTTATTTAGGCTATGCTGTGTATGTGCTGATTTTTGCGCTCGTGAGCCGCGCTGCCGTGGCGACTCCAGTGCGCACGACGACGAGCGTCCTAAGCGACCACGCGCACTGCACGACGCGCGCCAGAGACCTGCTCACCATTCTCAAGCGCGTGCTCGATAACGTAAGTAACAAAGCAATCGATAAAGTAATCAAGTATGTACAGTGGGCCTAAGTAGCCTAAGCAGTGTACGCAAAACAGCTAGGCTATAGTAGTCTTTGTCAAATAAGTAAAATATATATATTATATATATACACATACATATGAAATACAAATCAAGTGATCCTTAGGCACAAAATAATTTGAATAATCCCCAGAGACAGCCCACCGACCATTAATATTCATAACCTTACACGCACCGTTTATTAAGTAAGGAACAAAGCATGTACATGCTGTTATAGAAAAATAAGCATATCCGATGATAACACTTCCCAAAGAGTTTTATTCTTCTTACATCACAGCAGTTTGCCAACACTAACAATATTTTAGCTTGTTTATTAAATACATTTTGTGTTATTTAACTTCATACAGTATTGTATAGTGTTTGTTTTTTTATCCGTTTATCGTTACATTATAAGGTTGAACAAGTTAGGTCAGACCTGTCAGAGCTGCTGTTATAGAAAATGAATCAATCAAAATATAAATATAAATATAATATAATATAATATAATATAATATATATATATATAAATTCCAAACCCCAAGCTCAATTAATATTAATGGCAGCCTACTAACCTCACTGCTGTGTTGACAGAAATGTGCTGTGAACGTCCGAGTATAATGAGTTGGGGAAAGTAGTTGAGGTCAAAAAAGAACTTTCCCCATGAAGAGTTTATGAAAAGTTTGGCCTTTTATAAAATAACGTAGGGTTTATTTGTTGTTTCCAGAAAGAAAGAAAGAAAGAAAAAAAGAAACGCTAACGCTACGTTTCTTCTCGTTTTGAGTGTTGAGTTCATGCTCGCGCTCATTAAAACAGCTGTGGTGAACGTCCCAAATTGCGCACTAGCACACTAAATAGTGTATCAAAAATAAATAAATAAATAAATACGCCACACCAGTTGTTGCCTCACATACAGTAAGTAAGAGTAGGCTACTGTTTGGAATGGTTTGGGAAGTGCGTCAGATGTGCGTCTCTCACGCGCTATATGCTAATTAGAGCCATTAGCCAATCACAGTAGGTCATTCAGCTTGTTTTCACCTGCCGTTAATATGACAGGGTTTATATGCGTCACGTGACTTGTATTGGTACGTCACGTGACGCATATAAACCCTGTCATATTAACGGCAGGTGAACAGAAGCGGAGGGTTTTCTTGTCGGCGAAGGACTGAGGAAACATGCACTAGATACGACTTTGGTAGACTAAAGAGCCACCAAAATACTCTGAAATTTTACATTGTAGCCTTTTAACCAGTTTGTTTTTGTTGCACAGTGAACTGAATTACCAATATACACCACAACAGACCCCAAAAATAATTTTTAACAAATCTGTGGGGGGATTATTAAAGTCAATAACAAGGTTCTATAAGGAACCAAAAAAACCTTATTCTGTGATACTGCTTTAAAGGCATGTTTATTATTTTTTTTTTTCAGAAATATAATGCAACTGTGATAAATACATAAATGAAATGAAATGAAAGCGCTACCCTGAAACACATATGTTCATAATGAAATATTTGGGATGTGCTCATTAATTCTGTTCATTTGTTGGATGCTGTATTTTTTCACAAGTTCCTGGAAGATAGACTTTAAAATGGTGTTTAATAGGAGAAAAAAAAGAAGAAAGGATCCTAAACTTAAGGGATATGGGTCAGGTTTTACTCTTAGTTCCTATAACAAAATTCCAGAAGTTTCTTTTCTCAGTCTCCATTTTCCAGCAACTTTCAATGTCATTAAAATAAAATGTACAAGTAGTGGAGACAAGTGCAGCTTTAAGACATCACGGGAGAGATAGCTTGGCTTATTAGCAGTTTATCAGATGACGAGCACAATGGCATGGACTAAAGCGCTGCTGCATCGCTCTCTGTATGTAGAGATGAACCGAGGGCTAAATCTCACTGCACCACTATTCAGCAGGTAGTCAAACGGTTCGCCAGAGTGAAAGACCAACTTGTCAGTAAAAGAAGTTTAAACTAGAGAAATTAACTCAGAATTTCATTAAAAAATAAATGTCAGACACCACAGAAGACCACAAGTTAATTCTACAGATATGCAAATCATTCAGAGTGGATTTTTCTTTTAAGTAAGCAAAGTATAAAGTAATAAATTAAAGTATTATGTTTTAAGGTTAAAACAAATCCATGTTGGTTGTTAATATAATTTTGTGTAATCTGTTAATATAATTTTGTGTAATCACAGCCAGAAAAGATGAGATCCAATACACTGTTTCATGGATTTAATTGCACGGACCTGGAAGTGGTAGTGAACCCAAACACACAGACAGCGAGTGTGTGTCAGCCCAGTCAGGTAGGAACACCTGTAGACAGCCTGATAAGTACAGGTTTAAGTTATCTGATTTTAAGTTTGCTTCTTCTTCTTCTTGTGTTTTCCTTCTTCTTCTTCTGCAATCACCAAGTGTGTGTGTGTGTGTGTGTGTGCATATGTGTTATGCTTCTTTAATGTTTTTATTTTAGTTTGATTAATCCCAATGTGTACTTGTGCGTCTTACAGGACATGAAATGCTCTGATCAAAAATCTTCTCCATTCAACGAGGTAAGAGTCAAACCAAGAGCATGCATAATACTGATATTATTTCTTTTTCTTCATGGTAGGATTAAAAACAAAAAAAAATTGATTCCAATGCAAATTGCAGATTTTTCTTAGATTCGTCGAAATTGTTCGCTGCATCTGAAAATCATCTCCGGCAAAAATAAATCAATTTAAACGTGACCATCTAGGCAGTTTATAGATCTAATCTCACTCTCTTGTCTCTCTTCAGACTCAGTGCTTACAAAACATTGCTAATGATCTGGACTATCATGGATCCATGCTCGCCGAATATATGAGTACTCTGGATCAGAAGGCGAACTCGGAGTCTGTGAAGGAGCTCAAGTCCATTACAGACTCGATACATAATCTTAAGCAGGTAAGACAAGTGTGCAGATCATCGCTTACACAATAAGACCAGACCTTTGAGGAATCATGATCTATATGCTTATTATATGATAAAAGCTTATCAAAGTTTTAGCAGTTTGCAATTTGCAATTCAAGTGAAATATATCAGAGGACGCTACAAATTATTTATTAATTTCTTTTTATATTTGCTATTTACTGAGCCAAAAAATTGATACACATTTAAACAAATAAAGGAACTACGGTTGGATTTTGGTCAAATACATACAAATGAAGTTATGTGAATTATTACAACTTTGCAAGCTGATGGCTAATTTAGCATCTTAATAATTCAAGTACTGTTGTATGTTGAAACAGGCATCTATCTATCTAAAGTGCTTTGTATAAATATTCACGCCCCTTGAGTTTTTCCACATTTTGTAGTGTTACAACCTGGAACTGAATTGGATGTAATTAGGATTATAGGCCTGGGGTTGGTAGTTCGAATCCTGCCTCTGCCCTGCATATTTGCATGTTCTTCCTGTGCTTCAGGGGTTTCCTCCAGCTACTCCATTTTCCTCCCCCAGTCCAAAGACATGCATTGTAGACCGATTGGCATTTCCAAATCGTCCGTAATGTGTGAATGTGTGTGCGAGTGTGCCCTGCGATGGGTCGGCGTCCGGCCCACGGGGTCCCCCACTTTGTGCCCAGAGTTCCCTGGGATAGGCTCCAGGCTCCCCCTTGACCCTGTGTAGGTTAAGCGGTACACAAAATGGATGGATGGATGGATGGATGGAAAGAATTTGTTAGAGATCACAGAGAAGGTTTTAAAAGAACAAAATCTGGAAAAGTTTAAGGGGTAAATACTTATGCAAGGCTATCAATCTATCTATCTATCTATCTGTAGTTTTTTAGTCATCTATAATGTTTTTCCACACCAGAGCTGCAAACTGCTGCCCAATCCAGAGTCTTCAAAAGATGTAAGTTGTTGTTTTTTTTTCTCACTTCTTTATAAAGGATATCATTTACACATTACACATAATCTTTTAACTTTTTCAAATCTTTTAAATCTTTAACTAATTCATTCCACTTTGTAAATCTTAGAAGTGGAACTCCACTAACTCTTTCGAAGACCGTAAGGACCTGTGCAAACAGCTGAAGGGCTTCCAAGTGCGCACCATCACCATCAACCGAGCGCTCGGGTACATCTGCGCAGGGGAGTATAAGAAATGATTGTGCACTTCCACTACAATCATCATCATCATCATCATCATCACCTTTTAAAATCTCAATCCCAACTGTTTTATTATTTATTTAACATGGACTGTGTAAAACTCCGCACTACTACTTTGCAAAATCTCCACAACCTTTATTTATTTCATCTCTGTGACAAGAATGTATAAGCTAGCTACATCTCCATGGTTGTCAAGTGAGACCTTGTGGTGTTTTTATATGGTTGTTTGTCCAGTAACTTATTTATATTTATTTTCATAAAAAAAACTATTTATTTGTATTGGTGCATACAGTACCATTTTATTTATTACCTATTTATATTAAAGTCTTTTGAAGTAATTTGACCTCTGCAAACTTTATGTGTGCGTGTGTGTGTGTGTGTGTGTGTGTACAGCTAAGCATAAAATAGAAATAATCATTTCACCAAAAAAATAATCACAAAGCACAATTAAGTACACACAAGTAGCAGAACTACTCCTGTTTTAACAGTCACATGTTTATTCAGTCATTTGTGTTTTATTGTAGTTACAGCAATATCTAAATGAAAAACTTCAGAAGCTAATGAAAGATGAGAAACTGTATTTTACAGACTTTGGAATTTTAAGGTTCTGTCTGACTTTTTTTTTGGCAAACATTTTTATGAGTTATATGTTTGCACATAAGCTTTAAAGCAAATTATTAATTAAAAGCATAAAAATGGAAAAAAAAAAAAAAAAGAAAAAAAAAAAGCTATCTACATTAACCTTATGGATGTTCAAAATTTCTAAAAGGTTATTGTACTTTATGGCTCAAGAGCTTAAAATTACAGTATTGTCAGATAGAACCTTATCATTCTGTGGTCTTAAAATATTAAAGGAAACGGATTTATGTAGACTGCTATCTTGCTAACCACTAATCAGCCTACCAGAGAACTAAAAAAGAGCTAAGTTCTGAAGATTTAAATTTTTAATTTTTTTTAGCTTTTTTTTTTTTTTTTGCAAGGAAGTCTCCACTGTCAGTGTAACAGTCAGAATTAAAGCTGTAATTTAAGGTATTTAACTGAAGTATTTATGGAAGGATGGAAGGCTTTCTGGTTTGTCCGGTTATAACGTACTAAATTTACATTTATGACATTTGGCAGACGCCCTTATCCAGGGTGACTTGCATTTATACAACTAAGCAGTTGAGGGTTAAGGGCCTTGGCAGTGCTGAGATTTTAACTCCTGATCAGTAGTCCACACTTCTCAAAATAGCATCTTAGTAAGTGAAAATACCTTGAATATAGTCAAATCAATCTAATATTTCTTATTATAAGATTACAATACACCAAATATATGATTATTAAATCTATTTCAAGCCATTTATAATGATTTCAAGCTTGAAATAGTCGTGTTCTATTGGCAGATCATTTTGCTCATTTTAAGCATTTATTTCTAGAAAGAAGCAAAATTATCTGCCAAAAGAAGAAGAAAACTACAAGCTTGAAATAATGTCTAGAAACACGTTTAATGATCTTATATTTGGCTTATTGTAATCTTATAATAAGAAATACTAAACTAAAAATTGCTGGGTTGTTTTTTTGTAGCCAAACGCTGGGTTGAGCCTTTTGGGCCATTTAATGGCTCTTGGGTGCACTTATTTTTGGGTAGTTTTGTGTAACCCAAGCGCTGGGTTAGTGGCTGGGTCATTTTCACTGACAGTTGAACCAATGCACCCCTCCCCCACCCCGACGCCTCAGCCCAGCACCTTGGGTCAAATCAACTCAGCGCGTACTGTTTGAATTAGCGGTTTTTACACAGTTAGATTTATTTGGAGAAACAAGGTTTGTATCAATATTTATCCATAAAACCATTACTGTACACTAGAAAAAGCACAAATGTGTGATAACAGTCCAGTTTACATGACATAAAATGCACCACTATCTTCGTTAGCTTTGGCGTACTTGTTTGTAATGCCCACTGGATCGTAAGTTGGTTACTCAGGGTTTTTTTTGGATGTTTTAAACATCTCATTTGATAAAAATCGGACGTTTTCGTCTTAAATATATGACTTTTTTGAGTAATTTACTTCAAAGTCTATATATAAACACCACTTTAGCAGCTCTAGCAATACATTTCTGAACACCTTCTTGTATATAAATAAAGGAGATACCATGTTGACATATTTGTTTATAATGTGGTATATTTAACGTTTTCAAAAGCGTATGAATAATCCTGAAAATATAAACCCATTATGAAATAAAATTAACCCGGCGTTTTTGTAAAAATGAAACCATCCTTTGGGTTGAAAAACAACCCATTTGCTGGGTTAAAATTAACAACCCAACTTGATGGTTTAGTTTAGCCCAAAATGTGTTCTGTCCTATATTTACCCAGCCGTTGGGCTAAAAATAACCCGATTTGGGTTGTTTTTAACACAGTGTTTGTAGAGTGTAGATAAATTAGACTATATTCAAGATATTTACACTTGATAAGATGACATTTGAGCTACCACTGCCCTGATAAGGACATATACTGTACTACACTAGATCTTAGCCAAAAGGCAGAGAAGAGAACTAACTTCTTTTGCAGACGTTATAGGAAAATAACTGACTTCACACCAGCCCGTCATTCATTATTTTCCGATAACAGCACGCCCCCAATTATTTTGTTTCTTGCATGTAAACAGAATGCACTGATGCCTCCGAATTGTTTGTCTGACTGCTTCGTATTTTCCCCATCACCTTGATCTGCAGGGAAATTTGCAGGGAATTACATGTCTGTAGTACAGTGCTAAGCCATGGACTGTGTTCGAAATGGCATTCTGTGTCAGAATCTAATCCACACCAGCATTAATTAATTAATACTCTCAGGCCCAACGAAGCCCAGATGACAAACTATTTTTTAGGTTGAATAAGAATGCAGCCAGTGCTATTTGCTAAAATCTGTAGTGAAGAAGACAGAAGCAGCCACAATTACACATGCAAGTTCTGTGAATGACTGTACACTGAGACCACAATTCTTGGTATTGTGACTGAGTTGTAGAAAAAAAAAGAACATATTTTTAAAAGTCTTTGTTCGATCCTGAGATCGGCTTGCGGTCTGTGTGCAGTTTCACATTTTCTCCCCGTGTCTGTTTGGGTTTCTCTGAGTTCTCTGGTTTCCTCCCACCTCCCAAAAACATGCCAGTACGTGGACTTGCTTTGCTAAATTGCCCCTGGGTGTGAGTGCATGTGTAAATGTGCGCATGATGCCCTGCGATGAACTGGCACCTCGTTTGGTCCGTATTCCCGCTTCACACCCAGAGTTCCTGGTAAAGTATCCGCATTCACTACGATCCTGAACAGGATAAAGCACTTACTTAATATGAATGAATGAATGAATGATGAGCCCTAATATAGAGACATACATTCTACCACCACTGGCTCACATGTTGCAAAAAAATTGCATGTTGTAATGAGTGTGATCAGATGGCTTCAGACTGCACAGCAGTAACCACTCTATGGAATCTATTTTACATATTAAAAAATAAAAGAATTAAAATATACAACTAGCGAATTTATACACACCTAAAAAAAAAAAAAAATGCATAGATACTATTTACAGTACACAGAAATGACTGAAAAAGAGAAAAGAAAAAATTCAGTAAAACTTTCTTTGAAGGTCATATCAATGATAAACTACAAAAATATTCATAATGTTATTGTCACGGATTTTCCCTCCGTAGAAATCACCTCGGCGTGCATGGACTGCCTGAAGCGTGAAAGCACGCGCTTCCGGGTTTTCATTGACTGTTTACTTTTGACACGTGTGTTTGTTATGGTTTCTGTCCTGTCTCCACCCCCGTTGGTTTTTCTTAATGTCTCAGCTGTTTTGTGTTATGCCCTTTGATTCCGCTATATATTTAAACCCCTGTGTGTCTTTGTGTGTCTTTCTGGGCGAAGTATTGTTGCTGTGTTTAGCCGCCAGTGCGTTACCAAGCCTTTGTTCTGTGTTCTCGTTTCCGGTTCTTTGATCTTATTGTTCCACGTTTCTCGGTTTTCATATTCTGCCTTTGTCCTGTCTACCCTGTTTGTCGATCGCCTGACCTTTTACCTGTTTTTTGACCATGATTGATGGTTTAGTTTAGCCCAAAATGTGTTCTGTCCTACATTTACCCAGCCGTTGGGCTAAAAAATAACCCAATTTGGGTTGTTTTTAACCCAGTGTTTGTAGAGTGTAGATAAATTAGACTATATTCAAGATATTTACACTTGATAAGATGACATTTGAGCTACCACTGCCCTGATAAGGACATATACTGTACTACACTAGATCTTAGCCAAAAGGCAGAGAAGAGAACTAACTTCTTTTGCAGACGTTCCAAAGGATTGCTGCGGTATTTGAAGAATAAAACACTTTTCATGACAGTTATAATGCATTCATAAGGCAGTATTCATATTTCTATACTTATTTATGAAAATGCATCACACTTTATAGCTGTCTTTATATGCATTATGAATTGTTTACATTATGCATTATAAGTTCATAACACATTATACCACAGCACCCAAGTTTGCATTATGAGAAGACATAACAGTGATATAATGTGCCCTAAGTAATAATATTACAAACATACTGTGTTTTAACATATGCCCTTATGTCATAAATAATAATTATAACGATTCGTGTAATGCCATATAGCCTTCATAGAAAGTGTTACAAAATTTTCCATAAGCTACCAGTGCTTTTTATGCTGCCACAACTAAAAATAAAAACAAAGCAAAACAAAAAAACACACCAAATGTTATAAACAGTGAACAAAAATTGGTCCAAATGCTCTAAAAGCTTAATGGGTAAACATGATCAAGCGTTCCTCTGAGTCAACACAATTTTTGGAGTGGTTGATATAATGCCACAAAGACAACATGATAAAAAAATTGAAATGTGTAAAAAAATAAAATTGAACAAAAAGTAGACAGTACACAGGGATATAGAACCTATACACTCAAGTAGTTACAGAGCACAGCTCCCATGGTGTATTTGCAGCACCATATTATTATTATTATTATTATTGTGTACTAGCCTTCATCTGTGCTTCATAAAAGAATGAATGTTACTGGCCTGCATTTTCCCATTCATAAACACCAAATAGCTTTCCACAAATAGCTGTCAAAATGAACCCACGAAATTTTTTGGATTACACCATAATTCTGAAATAGGACAGACCCTGAGGGATACACAGTCTTAAAGCTGAAGGCTCCAGAATGCAGAGCTGAGATCTACAAAGTCCAGAAATGCATCCACCCAAGAACAAGTTCTGGACTTATTTAGGGGAGTCACTGCGTCGCATATCTGAAATAAGAGAGACAAAAACAGTAGAGTACTCACATACATAAAGAAAACGTGCATAGGGCATCATTTCCCATACCTCTTCACCTACCCATTGTAACCTTGTGTGTGTTTGAAGGAATGACAATAATAATAATAATTATTATTATTATTATTATTATTATTATTATTATTATTATTAACAAACAAACTGTGCTCTGTGAAAATACCAACTGGCAGGGTTCTGGTGATGTCACCAACCAGAGTGGCTCCTCCGAAAAAAAACCCCACTTAGTTTGCCCCATTAAACCGTCAAATACAAACATTTTTTAGATAGTACACGTCTGAAAAGTGGGCGAAGAATGAGCAGAAGGAAAGGAAACAAAAAATGCACCATTGAAGAAACCGTGAACGAACAAAGTATAGAGCACTGCCCTCCTACGCTAAGATACAAGATGGCGAGGTTAATGTTAGCCCTAAGCAGAGTGAGATGGCAAGTTTGACAAAGGTTTTGGAGGAGATAAGGGACTTTAGCAGGGACACAAAACAACAACTAACTGCGATTATCTCCGAGCTCACCAATGTCGATCAAACGATAGTGGAGGCAGAGATGCAAATTGAAAACGTGGAAGATCACGTTCAAAATGCAGTACAGACGTTAAGCAAGATCATAAAAGTGTTGATTTGACAGGAAAATAAACGACTCGACCAAGAAGGGAGATCTCGAAGGGAGAATATAAGGCTATCTAATGTTCCCGAAGGAGCGCAGGGGATGTCTATGGTGCTGTTTGTGGAAAAGCTATTACGGGACACGCTGGAGATTCCCTCGATTATGGAGCTTGGTATCGAGAGAGCACATTGAGCGCTGCTGAGAAGGAAGACAAGCCCTGGTCAATAATAATCAAATTCTGTTTTTTATCAAGTTAAAAAAGAGATTCTGCGCAAAGCCTGGGGAAAGAAGAGGGTGTTTTTTTTACTGACAAACCAATATACTTCGACCAAGACTACCTTCCGGCAGAAGGAGTATTCTGAAGCAAAGCGAGTATTAAAACAGAGACAGATCTGCTTCCAGACCCCGTTCCCTGCTAAACTACGAGTGTTCTATGAGGACGGGACACAACTGTACAAGTTGGTGAGGGAGGCGACTGCGGACATGAAGGACAGAGGACTGCCAGTCAGTGTAATCACGCCAAGGGTGAGCCTGGCTGAACATGCTATCCAGCACAACCTGGGAAACGATGAGAGGACCGAGACAACAGGGGACGGGAGAAGAGAGCGAGAAGAGCATTAGGGAGAGACTGCGAGGTTTTAGAAGACAGCCCGCATCTCCTCCGGAAGAACTTTAGCTGTTAGTTCTGACTAACTTTGAATATCTGGGGATTTAAACGGATCTCCGACAGATGGTGCTATATTCATCTCAAGAAATACATGTTGCTTTTGCATACATCCCCCTTCCCTATTTAAATGAGGATAGATCCATAGGAGGAATACACGGGGAAGTCCCTACTGTGAAATGCACACTGACTTCTCCACTTATTTTTCTGGATACTGCAATGGGGGCCCTCAACCCACAAGTACGGGAGGTTTTCCCCCACAGCTAGACATTCCCTCTAGCTTAGTTCAGGGCCATCTATTAGAGACCCCAACCTTGGAATCGAAGCTTTTGTTTTTATCATTTTATTTGTGTTTCTTTGTCGGTTCAGGGAGTTGATCAGTTAAGCTTAGTTTAGTTAAGTTCATTAATACATGGTTTATAAATACATATGGTTGAAGACAAAGTAAAACTAATTTCCTTTAATGTTAACAGACTGTTGAATCCAATTAAACGCAGTAAGATTTTATCCAAAATGGAGAAAGAACGAGCCCATGTAGTATACCTACAGGAAACCCATTTAAATGAGATGGGAGCATAGAAAACTAAAGAATATGGGCTTCACCAGTGTGCTTTTTTCACCATATAAATCAGGACATAGGAGAGGAGTCGCTATTCTTATCTCAAACAAACTAAATTTTGAAAAAATATCTGAGATGGAAGATAAGGAGGGCAGATATATTCTATTAAAGGGTAAAATATACAAGAATTCTGTTACTCTATTAAATATATACCCACCCCCAGGAAGTGATATCAGCTTCTTTCAGAAAATCTCTAGTATCACGTGGAGGAAATCTAAACATACATTTAAAGCCAAAATTACACTCATGTAGTAGAAAAAAACTATGAAAAGAAATCCCTATATAAGAAAGTCAATACACTTTTTGAAGATGTTGGTTTAATAGATATATGGAGAGACTTCTTCCCTAATGGAAGGGAAGAACTAAACTCATTACTCTGCCCTTCATTCTCTATATACAAGAATAGATTATATCAAAACATTTGGAAAAGATAAAGATAAAATACACTCAGGACAATAGATATAAGTAACCGTGCACCTATATACTTAACCTACAACCAAAGAATACCACATGGAAATGAAATTTAAGCCTACTCAGTAACCCCTGTTTTAAGGAAAAAATGAAAAAAGAAATTAATCTTTACTTAGAGTTTCATGATAATGATGAGGTTTCGCCTCCTATTCTAATGGGATACTTTAAAGGCTGTCTAAAAGGGAAAATCATAGCAATATCCTCATACAAGAAAAAATGAGAAGTAAAACATTAGAGGAACTACATAACAAAGCTGAAGGAATTAGAAAACAGACACAAACTGAGTTTAGCACAGGACACACAAGACAAAATTAAGAAAATTAGAGACAAGATCAATCATTTGGCTACACAAGAAGTTGAGAAGAATCTAATGTTCCTAAAACAGAGGTATTATGAAGGTGGAAATTGAGAAAGGAAAGGGCAGTAAATACAATTCATAGGATTAGGGACCTGAGAACGAAAGTGACAAAAATAAACGTGAAATTCAGGAAGCTTTTGAAGAAAAATAAATAAATAAAAAATCAAAATTTATACTCTGGAGTCCCAGGGGGAAGTGTAACCCAAATTGACACTTACTTGAGTTATTTAGCGTTACCCACCCTAAACGAAGAACAAAATAGAAGGACGACCGCTGATATAACTGAAGCTGAATTAAAAAATGCAATTAGTAGACTTAAGTTAAGCAAATCACCGGATTCAGATGGGTTCACGGCAGAGCGGTATAAGGAATTTAAAAACGAACTGATTCCGGTCATGCTTCCGATGTTCAACTGGGTATTGAAAAAAGCGCAAACACCACCTAGCTGGAAGGCGACAATCTCAGCTATACCAAAAGAAGGCAATGGAATGTGGGTCTTATAGGCCAATATCAGTTCTTAATGTGGATTATAGACTTCTTTCATGGCCGAACGATTAGAAGAATTCCTACCCATGCTAATACATCAGGATCAGACAGGTTTTATACAAGGGCGACAAACACAATATAATATAAGAAAGACATATCATGAATCACATCCAAAAAAATAAAATCGAAGCAATAGTGGCGTGTGGATGCTGAAAAAGTATTTGACTCAGTTAATTGGACTTTTCTTTGTAGAGTTCTACACAAATTTGCTTTACACAATACAATTATAAAAACCATACAGTCACTTTATGACAACCCCACTGCTAGGATTAAAATCAATGGATATTTATCAAATAGTTTAACCCTAGAAAGGTGCTCGAGACAGGGTTGTGCATGGTCACCGTTACTTTTCCCGCTGGCCCGATATATGAGACAAAATGAAGACACCAGGGGAATTAATATTAAAGGGACAGAACAAAAACTGGCTTGTTATGCAGATGATATTTTGATATATTTAGTACAACCAACACATTCCTTACCTAAATTGATGCAATTATTTGAATTATATGGGCAATTATCAGGATACAAGATTAACATCGGTAAAACCCAGATACTTTCATATGACTATAGTGTGCCAGGAGAAATTCAAAGTAGATACCCCTTGACATGGCAAACGGAATCTTTCAAATATCTAGACATTGATATGTCAAAGGATCTTGCAAAATTATCTGACTCCAACTACTCGCCCGTACTTAAAAAAATTAAGGAAGATAGAAGATGGAATTGAATTCCTTTCTTTAGTTTTAGTTCAAGGATTGAATCTATTAAAATAAGCGTCTTACCTATATTATTTTATGTATTCCAGACCTTACCAATAGTGGTTAACCAAAACCAATTCAATTAATGGGAAAAGTTGTCAAAATATATATGGCAAGGCAAAAGACCTAGGGTTCGTTTCAAAACCTTGCAGTTAACTAAAGAAAAGGGGGGATGGGGCCTACCTTCTCTTAGAGATGATTACTTCGCAGCTCAAATGAGAGCTATGATATGTTGGTGTAACCCATCCTAAATGGTAAAAATGGTAAATGGCGCACTTATATAGCTTTTATCCAAAGCGCTTTACACTGTGTCTCATTCACCCATTCACACACCAATGGTAGCAGAGCTGCCATGCAAGG
>JANDJT010000103.1:4926161-4949304 GCA_024331685.1 Stegophilus panzeri | reverse complement strand
CTAACTTGCCATCGGGAGCAACTTGGGGTTCAGTGTCTTGCCCAAGGACACTTCGGCATGTGGAGTCATGCGGGCCGTGAATTGAACCGCTAACCCTACGATTAGTGGACAACCCGCTCTACCACCTGATCCACAGCCGCCCCATCCTATGAGGCTCAATGGAAAAACATTGAGGAGAAACTGTCCATTGCTTCTATACAAGCGATCCTGGCTATTAACAACTTACAAGGTTACATTAATACTAATGATAACCCATGGGTTAAGTGTACTCTTGATTTATGGAAAATTATTATAAGTGACTATAAATTAGAGAGAGACATTGTGCCTCTTAAATGGCGTGCATGTGGCTCGGACTTTACACCAAACAGATTGGACACTAGATTTAAGGACTGGACAGCAGATGGAATAACAGTTTTAGGCAATATAATAAAAGGTGGCACACTGCCAAGGTTTGAAACACTAAAAGAGAAACACTCATTAGAAACACGAGATTTCTGACGATATTTACAGATGCGACATTATGTTCATATGAAAATGAAGGATGTGACTGTGTCAGGGACATGTATAATAGAATTGTTTAAAAAAAGCGTATAATTCAGATATTTACAGTAAAATTATTTCATGTGTATACAAATGTTAAAACTGAAAACACATTCAACCTTTTATATTAAAGCCTCCTACCATTAGTGTGTGTGTGTGTGTGTGTGTGTGTGTGTGTGTATACTGCATATTGTATAAGAGTGTACCTGTGAGAGACTAGGATCTATCATTGGTGAGGATCAGTCATGTGCACACTCACCGTCCAGTCTGTCGATGACCTCTCTGGGCACATCTTCCTGGTTCAGTGCCTCATAGAGCTGCATGACTCCGGCCTCTCCCTTAGACTGCCGGCTCCTCCAGCGATCCAGCATGTGGAAATTCATCATGACCTGGCTCCCCTTAGTTGTTATCTCAATCTCCTCCACGTCCTGTTTGGTCAGGTCCAGGTAGGCGATGGCAACACATTTCCACTCCTTTCCCATGCATTTGGCCACCTGCATCAGCTGCTTATCACTCATGTCTGCCTCTTTGGTGCTCACAAAGACTGCGTGGGAAAAAAAATAAAGGTGTAGTGCTTAATTCAGAATTCATTCAAAAGTCAGAGAAAAGGAATTGGACTATAAATTTAAAAAAAAACAAAAAAAAAAACCTTGCTCAACTCCACAATGTTTAATTCTGACCTCCAGACAGTAAGACACAATTCATGATAAGGAATTACCAGGAACTGAAAAGGAATTAACAAACAAGCATTAAATCATCACCTGATTCAACACACCACCGAGGTCTCTTACTGGTCAGCTCCACGTCCGACATGCTGGAGTTTCGCTTCCGACCTTTCATGAAAATCCCAAAAGGATGTTAGTCCATTCTCACTTATACTTATTATATATGCACTCCCTCAGCTACACTATACCTACACTTAATAGAACAGTTACTTCATAGATCATTTAAGTTGTTTAGTGCTGTCGCTGACTGCAATAGTCTGAAATGTTTGGGTGATAAACAAGGCCCAGTACCATCAGATTTACAAAAGAGCAAAAAGCGCCACAACACCATCTGCACTTACTGCATGATCGGCTTCGGTTTTTTTCAACAGTATTCTCCACACAGTCACCTATAACAGAACGCACAGCCGAGTTATTTCACCAAAACCTGAAATGGATGCATTAGTTCTAAAATAGTGCACAGTTTATGTGTTACAACCCGCTAATCCTTGGGATGGGAAGTCTTGTTTTGTGTGTACTGTGTGCAGGTCCGAACTCCCTCCCAGAGTTTCCCCTGCCCTAGCCTGACTTGCTCCCATCTCCCACGATGACATCACTAAATGGCAACCATATTTAAAAAGGAAGAGGAGAAGCGAGAGAAGAGGATGTTGTAGGTGGTTACCTGTGATCATTTTTTTTTAAACTGTCTCTTGTTTTGGTGTTATATTCTATTATATTTGACAGCAAATAAGTCTTCATTCTTTATTTTTATCCCACAAAATTTCTAGGTTTAAAAGCAAGCGCTTGTGTTTTAGTAAGTTTTAGTAGAGTGGTCTAGCCTCTACAAAAAAAAAAAAAAAAAAACATATCTAGAGAAAAATCTGGCAACCTTGGAGGCGTGACCTACACATATTTTAATGTGTGTTTAATTTTCATTTTAATCATCTGAATGGGGCATCGAAAAAAAAAAAAATCAACCTAATTACTTGTGTAACCCTGACTCTAAATATGAGGAACTTTTCCAGCATAAATACTGACATTATTTAAAATTTAGGTCAACAACTTTACAGATTTTGTTCCTGTTTGCTGAACCTACCTAATTTCCTAATCTTCTTGCTACTATTAAACGATTAAAGAGCAGGTGCATTTCGACTGACAAGTCCTACTTGCAGTAAGGTATTGTTATGTTAGAACTGGTCCTGGTATGGAGGACCCTCAGATGAAGATTTTTGTTGCTGCCCATACCTTCACGAATGATAGCAGACCACACGCTTTGCTCCGACTCTGCTTCAATTAGTGAGAGCCTGAAAGGAGGACGCTGTTCGAAGAACGCCTCGAAGTAACCCTTAATCTTCACCACAGCCAGAGTGAACTGGATGTCCTGCAGAAACCGAAAAACGATGAGCTACCAAAAAAAAAAGTATATAGAAACACTGAATTTGGTGTAAGACCAGGGCCGGTGCTACCTATAGGCAGAGTAGGCAATTACCTAGGGCCTTGGGCTTGGAGGCGACTAGCAAAATACTCAAGTAAAAGTGAAGAAGTTTGTATTCAAAGTCAAAGAGCAAACACTCTAGAACATTTTTTAACGTTTCAAAAAAAGTACCTCAACTGTCTGTATATCGTCTAAATTCTGCTGTTTACGTTAGTGCTCTAACATAATACTTCATTTTAGTTTTCAAATCATACATGTTGTTATATTTACTGCTTAGTAGTCTGTCTCTTTCACTTCCACTAGCAGTTGATTTGTGTATATAGTGTGCATTTAAGGTATTGCACTACAACACAAAACATGACTATATTTATAGTCTATATTGGTTCAGTAGGAGGGGGAAATCCTGTCCATACCCAGCTAGGAAAAAAACCATAAAGGCACCAATGTTCATTTACTGACGTGATTCCCAGGAAGTGTTCATCTGTAATTATTTGTTGGCAATGTAATGTCATCTTGTATTTTTTTTTCTTCCATTTTACCATATAGAGTAGGCAAAACTGTTCGTTATCCCAAATAGTAGGCGGGTGTGTTACTGTAAATAAATTACTGAACAAATTACAGCCCAAAAAAAATAATAAAAAATCCTGGCTGCCTTAAAATTTTAAGTCAGTGTGGCTTTATGAGTAATTTACAATTAAATTATAATAAACTGACTTCAGAAAAGTAATGGGACGTTTTAAAGTAATGGGAAAAAACATGTTGTCATAGGAGGGGTGCAGGGGGGGGCCTCCAACATAAATTTTGCCCAGGGCCTCCAAATGTCTAGAACCGGCCCTGTGTTAGACAAAATCATTGACTCACCTCAGGTGTGATGTCCCCCTGGGGCTCACTGATCAGACGGTACTTCCTGTTCTCCTCCAGCAGCTTCTGGCACTGAGGAGGCTTCTCGATCTTCATGTACTTTTTCTTTGCCGTCCTTACCTCTTTTCTAATGTCCTGTGAGGAAAGAAAAAAAGAGTGAAATTCTCTAAAGCTTAGATCTAAAAAGAAAACAAACATATACAGTATTATATCAACTAACCACAGAGATGTTGAATATCTTGCTGAACTTTTTATAACAGCGGCTCTGACAGTAGTCGAGGCTGCCGGGAAAATCACGAGCTTATATTAATGTGCTCGCTCTAATACATTATTGTTTCTATAGTAACGACGTACACAGGGATTTGTATGTCGGATGCGCCACATAAACAAAACAAAAAAAAAAACAACAACTTTAATTGTGTATGTGGTTAAGTTTTCTTTGAGGAGAATTTAGTTTCTTTAGCATTTTCTGGAAGGAGTCTCCAGTGTCAGTGATCAGTAACCATCAGAGATAAAGCTGTAACTGGAATGACAGTCTGCTGAGGGAACAACACTTTATAGCTGCTATAAAATGACAAAAGTGCTTTATTTGCTGTGACAAGCTAATTTTCCCTTTAAAATCAGTCACGCTCCACGAGCTCTACCTTATTTCTAAGACATGGGAGAAGGTGTTCTTACTGGGAATTTGTTCTTACTAAAGAAGTGTTTTGAAGTATGGCATTATGACACGACACAGTGACAACGACACAGTGACCACAAATTGTCTGCACCACCCCAGACTGACGTAGACATTAAAAAAAAAAAAAAAAAAAAAAAAAAAAACCCACATACACATATGTGAGTTTCACCTTGTGAGATTGTGAGCTTGACCTTCTGGTTTTACAGGGCTTATGATAATCAGACGATTTTACTCGCAAGCTAAACTGTACACAATCATTTTAGCATATTTATTCATGAAGTGTGACGCGTCATACTGGGAGAATGGATGAATGTATGATATATAATAAGTACTTGACAGCATCATCTCAGTAGTTCGCTGGAATCTAGGGTGAAATTCTGACTCAGCTCAAAGTGTGAGAGTGCTTTTGGAAATTTGGACTTTTATAAGAGGACTTTTATTTACTCAAATAAAGAAAATCTAAAACCCATGTGATCTGCATACTTTCCTTTTGTTGTATTTTTCATTATTTGATTATCTTTACCTTATATAATATTTTATTATCTTTAATCTACACTCCCTGATTATGCTACTAAAATGCTTATGCTAGTTTATTATGATGATGCTGATTATTACTGTTATTATTATTCATTCTGTGCTAATTGCTTCTACTTTTGACCAGAATTCATAAGTGAAACATGTTACTCTCTCTCTCACACACATACACACACACACACACACACACACCTTAACCCTAAAATGTAATGCTTGAAAATCACCCCAGACTGAGGTAAAAAAAAAAAAAAAAACCACACACACCCATGCACACACACACGCACACACACTCACAAGCGCGCACACACCCACGCACACACACACACACACACACACACTTACAAACGCACACACACACAAATCAGCTCTAAAAGCGGATCTAAAACTGCCAATGCATTAATCACTAGTTCCTACTCACACCATTTCATCACTGCTTCAGGATTATGTCACACTTACAGTAAACGAAAATGGAAATGTAGAAAAAAAATTAAAGATTTCAAACTGATATTCACCAAAAAAAACGAAAAAAAAAAAACATGCCTCTTACCCTACAGTATTTATACTACAACCTCCTGGACTGTTACTTAATGACAGCGTTATTAAGTCATTATGTGTAACAGTAACATACCTTACGAATCCTGTATTCATTATATTCATTACTGCTTTATAAACAAATGTATAACATGCTTGGACTAAGCCTGTATAAATGCTCATAAGAATAAAATTTTATAAAGCATATCAGGTCACATAAGTAAAGAGTAAAATGCGACGTGGCATGCTGTTATAGGAAGATAATCAACTATGGGGTGGTGTGATGTCCCGAAGTGTTTTATTTCAATGTTTTTAATTACATTTTTTTTTTTTTATTAAAGAACGTACTTTTTATCCGTTTAACGTTAATGTTGTGGAATGTCTAAAAACACGTTAGATCCTGGTATATATCAGCTATATACTGCTGTTCCCTCGCAGTTACAGCTTTTCCTACAAAGTGCTGACACTAGAGACTCCTTCCATAAATTATAAATAAACATCTCTTTACAGAAAACGTCACCATAACGACAGTTACACGTTTTAGTCCATTTCTGTGGCGCGTCCGCCATAAAAGTATCCGCGTACGTTAAGTAAGAAACAATAATGTGCAGCCGACACTACTCTCAGACCTGCTGTTATAGAAAATGCATCCTTCTGACCAATCAGAATCAAGAATTCAACATTATAATACCTGTTCATAAAATTATATAATGCAGTATAACACAGATTCGGATATAATATCTGTACTTCAAGTCATAATGCAGAGCCTGTGTAATAGCCCATATAAATATTATTATAATTATTATAAGAACGTTATATTCTGATGCTTTATAAAGTGTTATGCATGAAACTATTAAACTCTATGAGTAAAAACAGTGTACACTTTTGTTAAGCACTATAAGGTACACTATAAGGCTATACAACATGTTGTACTGTAAATGCATTTATAACGCATTACGAATACAGCAAGTGTGTTACGCCACAGCGAACACGCGGCCGCAATACTCATCTTGCAGCGCCGCCTGCAAACATGGCGCACAAGGACGACACTTCTCAAGTTCGCCTGAATATTGAATACCAACACCTGTGCGGCATCATAAGTTATAAAAGGCCTCGTCAACCTCGCGAAGTAAACGCTCAGTTCTCGTGACTTAGTTGTGTTACCAAGCCTTTAGCTATCGTCTGGATTTTCCTGGTTCTTGGATTTATCTGCCTGTCCTTCGATTACGATTCCCTGCACTGCCTCGTTTGGATTGTTCACCTGATCGCCTGACTTCTGCCTGTTTCCTGTGTTTACTCTTCTGTCGTTTCTACACACGCTACCCTGACCGTCCGCGCTTGTCTCCAACAGGTATCGTGACAGTGTTACCAGTATGATGCTCCCAGTACATTCTTTGCAGAAAAGTGTGTTTTTGAGATGTAAACAGTTCATTTGGAACAGGTACAGAATTCTGCAGTTATTAGTGTTGAACAACAAAAAAAAAAAGGTTCTCACAGCGATGTCAGAGTCGTTGTTGGTAGCGAGGTAGACCCTGAAGGAGTACGAGTCCTGCTGGCCCACTTCTTTATAGATCTGGACAACACCGTGGTGCTCGGCTGGCTTAGACGTCCGTACGACCGGGCCCACCGGAGACAGAGACGACACATTCCACTTTATATGACTGCGCGAGTGATCGACTGAAGGCTCGATGAGGCCCTTGTGGTTCTTCACGTGCAGGACGCTGAATTTCACCTCGTTGTCCTGATCTGATGTGCATAGAACAAAAACGTTAAAAGCTTACACAGACAGAACATCTGCATGCAAATTTGAATGAATTTTGAATTCTCAAATCTTTGTCAGAAGGTGCTGATTTGATAAAACTATAGTATAGCAGTGCTCATTCTATGTATTATATTATATTATATTAATATTATATTAACATTCTATAATAAGGGAGACATATGCCTAATAATACATGGATTCAAAATGGTACTGTTATTTAACAAGCAAACGTGTAATAGCTGATATGGTATGATGAAGTTTTCGGTGAGATTTTTTAAAAAACATTTATAGTGAAAGCTGTAGTTTTTTTTTTTTTGTGAGGGAAAGACTATAGCTACTGTAACATAAGCGATAACAGGAACTAACCAGTTTCGTTGATGTTCCACAACATTACATATGATTAAAAATGGATAAAATGTATGACGCCATTCTTTAAGGAATAAATACACTTAATAAATACCACAGCGCGGTTGAATGCTTGAATCCGATTGTTCAGAAGGATTTTCGTATAACAGCACAGTTCTGGCTGTGACATGAACGACAGGTTAATATTAATGCGCTCGTTCTAATATCTTATTGTTTCTATAGTAACAGCTCCTACATAGGGACTTGTATACCTAATAAATGTGTTTTTAAAAGCGCGTTGTTTGACGAAGTGCATTATCTTCATGTACATGGTCTGCTAACTGTTGTCAAATTGCTGTGGTATAAAAGCAATAAAACACTTTGGGACATATTATTGCAAAATAATAATAACTTCAGGGTTGCATCACCTGCATCACACCACCCTGTGATTATTTTCCTATAATAGCACATCTCATAGAGTTTTATTCCTCAAATAATATTGATCTATTTTTGTTACGTATCAGGTTAGTATTTGGTGACACAGTTTAGAGAACAAGAAGATCATGATTTAGTGCAGACCTTTAGTGTATTTTTACTCTTCCTGAAACAACTCGTATCACACAGATCTGTGTGATTGTACCTATTTTAAATTTCTGCTAAATGAATACGTCAGTGTAGAATGAACAGTAGACTGTAGCTTACTGTGAATAATGTCACTGTACCTGCCAGACAGAGTGAATGAGGAAACTGGATGGACTTGAGGATGGAAGAATCACAGTCCACGTCGAAAATGGGCCCGGCAAACCTCCACGAGTCACTCAGGAAAGTGCCGAACTTGCTCCAGGAAAGGACACGGTAGCGGATCTGGACCCTTTGAGACACCTCAAACACCAGCCCTGTCTCCGAGCACTCGTACACTCCCTCGTCCTCAAGTGTCAACCTGGCACAAAATACAATCAGCTTTAAACTGAAACAGCAATTAGAGTAGAATTAAAGGCGTACTTATACAATGCGTATTTCCCTGATAATTCTTATAATGCTAGGATTGAACCTAATTAGTAGATATAAAAAATAAGGACGATTCTTTAAAAGACTCCGAATAAGATGACGCAATGTAACACAAGGATTAAAAATAACAGCACATGATAGAAAGAGAAACAAGATGTTTGACTTACTGCCATCGATTTTCGCAGATTTCTTTTGGTGTGACAAGCTGGTAGACTGGTCTCTGTATGTGAAACAAATACTGCTTTAAAAGCACAAACAACTTTCCAGAACATGCTCTAAATATGCTATAAATAAATAAATATATATATACACACACACTCACACATATATATATATAAAAATTAGGAAGGGATGTAAAGTTTATCGAAATATTTTATCTGCAAACCCAAACCCAAAACACTATATAGCCAAAATGTCTGTGGACACCTGATCATCACAACCATATGTGTGTTGAACATCCCATGCCACTTTCCCCACTTGTTCCCCCCTTTGCTGCTATAATAACCTCCACTCTTCTGGGAAGGCTTTCTACTAGATTTTGGAGCGTGGCTGTGGGGATTTGTGTTCATTCAGCCACAGGAGTATTAGTAAAGTCAGGCACTGATGTTGGGTGAGGAGGTCTGGGGTTCAGTTGGCACACTTGAGTTCTTCCACATCAAACTTGGCACACCATGTGCTCATGGAGCTCGCTTTGTGCGCAGGTGCATTGTCATTCTGGAACAGGTTTGGACCTCTTAGCTCCAGTGAAGGGAAATTGTAATGCTACAGCATACAAAGATATTCTATACATTTGTGCGCTGCTGACTTTTTGTGGCACGTGGGTGTGAAGGTCAAATAACATCCAAACACACTCACCTGAAGAATGTTACATTTTTCACAGAATGGCTTCCTGTGGTCTCCTAAAAACAGAACAGTACAAAGCATGATCAGAGCACACAACAGCACTGTCTTTGAGCTGATGATTTTGCTCTAAATTTAAGCCGTGGTTTTTTTTGTAGACCTTCAGTCAGGCCTCTGCTCTGTAAGCACTGAGTTGATAGTAACCAACCAAAGACTCCAAAGCTTTGGATGATTCTTTTTTTAGTGTCTGGAATCGGCGAATCGACTCTTTTCTGAGCGTTGAATCGACTATGATGTCAATTGAAAGCAGGATGACGACTTGATGACACACAGGATACGGTATATTAAAATATATATTGTGTCTGATAAGAAAATTAAACAATGTCACGTTTATTTTAAAAAATATTGCTTACAAGCTATTTGATTCAGCTTTGTTTCGCTATCCAACACTGCATAATGTACATGCTTCATGACGCTCGCCTCATAGACTATTCATTCATTTGAGACAAGGCTTGTGTGCTATTGATTTTTTTTTCCTGATTGTGATTTACAATTTTTCCATATCATCATAAACAATTTAATCATCCAGAACCGCTAGCCTCAAAAAGAAAGATTTCCGCCATTTCTGGTTTAAGGATCCTAGAGGAGGCATATAATATTAATATAATCAGCTGTGATAATAATGTTTGACAGAAAGCGAGCATCTCGGCATATTGGGTAAAGGGGCGGGGCTTCCATTAAGTGCCTATTAATATCAGAGCGTTCAAAACACCCGCTCAAATCGATCCAGATTCACATTCATCGACCAGTTTATTGAGGAGGTAAAGACTGTTTGGGCGTATTTTTGAGCAATAACATATTTATTAGTGTATTAGTGTTACTTTTTCTGAACTGACCATGGTCGGTAGGCTTCTCTGTTCTCGGAGAGCTCTGGGGCCGGAGCAAGCTAAACTTTCTGGGGTAATTTCCATATTTTCGGGACGTTTCCCTTCGCAATGATGAGTCAGAAGAGCGTGCTGCTGAATGAATGGCATTTATTCCAGTCGGTTTTACATCCACAGATAGAGTCTCTCTGCATCCCAAAATAAAATACCCATAATGCAATACATCTAAACATTAACTCTTTACTCA
Organism: Stegophilus panzeri; assembly: GCA_024331685.1. Taxonomy (NCBI): domain Eukaryota; kingdom Metazoa; phylum Chordata; class Actinopteri; order Siluriformes; family Trichomycteridae; genus Stegophilus; species Stegophilus panzeri. Next base: position 4,938,934 of record JANDJT010000103.1, on the reverse strand, counting down.
CTAGCGTATTTTGCAGAGCTCCCGGTTTAGTAATATCATATAATCGTGTAATATAATTATAAAGCACAAACCGGTTTGAGACCAGGTTCATTTTCAACATGTCGAGTTGTCATAAAAACTTACTGACCTTTTGGCCAAAATAGCATGAGATCATTTTTTACGACAGGGTAGAAAAAAACAGACAAACACAACAATAAATATGTGATACAGTTAGAAAAATTTATAAGCTAGGAGAACTAAATACAATCAGTCCGTACAGGATGTTGCGGAGATTTTTTTTTTAATTGTTACAGCCAAAAATAATAGATTTTGCTGCGGCTTTTTTCAAAATTTGTTGTTTTTTTTTTTTTAGCTTTTAAGCGAAAAACTACTTGAATTGGCGAAACTGCAATTGCACAAAATTGTTTTTCACTGTGATGTTTGTTGCACATGAATCAAAGGGGGCTTTGGCTGAATGTGTGTTATGATGACGTCACATGACGCGTCTTGGCCCAAATCTGCGGAAAAAAACCTGCAAGCTCCTGCGAATATTGCGGCGTTTCCTTGATTTTGCATTCCTTTCTGGGATCGCAAAATCCTGGAGGGATTGTACAATCTGGCTAACAAGCATGACTCAACCAGGTACATTGTGTTTCCACTGTTTCTCAGATTGATCACAAACAGTGATTCGAAAATGAAGTATTACTCACATAAAAACACAAATTAAGTCATGACACCAACAGCACAGTGTAATGTACCTGCTCCACCATTTCACAAAACAAGTGTGTTTTAGTCTAACTGAAGTGCTGTCGAGAGCCACAAAGTGCCTCATGGTACCGTCCAACTAACTCATAATGAGAATTTGTTGTCGAGTATTTTTATTATCGATTTTGTCGATTAGTTGCTGCAGCTTCATGCAGTTACAATGGATTTAAATAGTTATAAAATAAATAAAGTATAAAATATTAGACAATCTCAAACATAAGGGATAGCAGTCAGATTTCGCTCTCGGTTCCTACTGGCTGGAACATGACTACGTCAGCGTGTGGTTCGACTATTAAAACGACAATAAAGGACAAATTTCTTATACGCTACTGTGTACTGGTGCATGCGGTGCCTGTGAGCTTTATTTGAAAATCACAATTTACAACAGCATGCTGATACAGCTGTTACTTATGCGGTAGCATTGTGAACTTTCACAATTTTGAACAATTTCATCTGCTCAGTTTCTCTTCCTTCATAATCATTTTTTTCATAAGGAGATGCAGTCGAGCAAGAAAACGAATTTACCATTCCTCGTGTCTGGTCTAGTCTCTGTGTGTGAGTCTGAAACAAAAAGCACAGTGAACCCTCACTGAGATCAATTACAAAACAGGGTCATGTGATTTATTATCTGTGACAGTACTCCCAGAAACGAAAAGGTCTCATAGTCGTTCTCCTGTATACACGTGCATAAAAAGTAGAAAAAAGGTTAAGATCATTTGATTCTTACCGGCTGTGACTCCTTCAGCGCATGATTCCACGTTTTCTGTCAGAACATGTGCACGTGAAGAAATGTGTCATATACAGTTCAGGAAAGGTTTAAGTGGCAATAATAGATATAGAAATACAAACTGTTTGTTCAGCTGGCATTCATAGGGTGCTGTGTTTTAATTGCTTTAAGTTTCTGTTTAGTGAACAGAAGATCATGGGATCAAAACCCAGTGGTGCCTTGCTTCTTAACTTACTGTGTTTTACTGAGAAGGACTCCCAGGGAGAAACGAGTAGTGTTTTACTATTATAAATCTTGTTGCATTATTGTCTGTGTGAGTTCACCGAAAAATAATTGTAGAAGCACATTTGGTGTCCTACCCTTCATTACTAGCAAAAACAACTCAGATTAATAAAAATGTCCCTTACATTAAAGTGTGATGTGCAATACTGACTACACTACATTAATACTAAATGACTTTAATAAGCTATATTATACCACAGAGCTGCTGAATTCTTGATTCTATAGTACTCTTTGTTTCTGTAGTAGCAACTCGTTCACAGACATACAAAAGTCCCTACAGGATTTTGCAAATTTTGAAAAAAAAAAAAAAAAGCCGCAGCACAATCGAGCATTTTTGGCGGCGACAATCACAAAAAAAAAAAAACTCTGTTTAGTAATGAACAGAAAAACGTGTTGTTATGTAACATAGAAAACATATAATTATTGATATGGTGAAGTTTTCTCTAAGGAGATGTTTATTCAGCACTTTTGTAAGGAGGATCCAGGGTCAGTGCTTTGTAAGTCAGACATAAAGCTGTAACTTGACATTTTCAACCACAGGAAAGTCCTGAGGATGAACGATATAAATGGATAAAAGTGTCGTTCTTTAATAATATTGGGTGCGAACGCTTCCCCTTGACTGTAGACAGAGAGAGTAATAAACAAGCAATGCAGGAACAAATAACTACACTGAAAAGACTGAGTATATCCTAACCTGGATCCCCTTCATTTTCCTCTTCTTCTTCTTCCTCCTCTTCTTCATCTGCGCTCTCTTCTGATGATGATTCTGCACTTTCTAAATGCAAGAAGAACAAAGGCATTACAACGCATAGATAGTTTGAGGCATTGATCTAGTTCATTTAAAATGCTAGATAATGCATTAATAATGCCGTAAATGCACTGATCACTAAGGTTTGTTTAGCTCATGAATGTTTTAGACAGAGTTTAGACCAGTCATGGCTCATCCACAGGGACATGGGGGGCAGAGAACCATTCTATAGATTGATCGCTCACGTTAAGTTCCGTAGAGTTATTACTGCACCAAGTGGTCAGATATGGGAACTGCAACAAGGACTAATTGCTCTCTCTACAAACACTTTTATTGAAGGGCGAGCAGCAGGAAGAACAGTTAATAAAACTGCTCTCAGGGTCAAGGTTGCTAGACCAAATCGGTTTCCACAAAAAAAGAAAGAAGTGAAGCTAAGTGTAAGTGTATACAGTGTGTCTATTATGTACAGAACCATTTCTTTTGCAAGATATATTGTAAACATTTTTAGAGTCAAAGGGGTATAATGGAGTGGATAATGTTCGTATATCAGAAATGCACGCATCATTGTTTTTAGAGGTCGACCGATTGATCGGCTGAGAAGGGTCCGCTGTCATTCTACTGTACGCTGTACAGTACACTACAGTATCACTGACATATTTTCCTGTGTTATTTGAAGTGTTTTTTGGATGTCTATACATTTACTTGTTATTTGGAGTGTTACTTTTTTGGTTCAGCTGGGATGTATATATTTTATTTACTTTAATATTTATCAATAGTTAACTTATTATTAAAAATATTTATATATTTATTTCATTTGAAAAAGTACAGTACATTTTTGTACTACAGTCAGAACGGTTTATTTTCTCAACAAAGTTCAGCAATATTTGACTTTGCGTCACGGACGTCCCCTCGCGCTGAGTGCCGGAGCATTCGGTGCGTATGAACTGGATTTCACTGACTGTTTACTGTTACACGTGTGTTTGTTTTGATTTCTGTCCTGTCTCCGCCGCTGTAACGTAATTGGTTGTTCCCTAATGTGTCTCAGATGTTCTGTGTTATGCCCGTTGATTAGTTCGTATAATTACAACCCCGTGTGTCTTTGTTCAGGGCGAAGTATTGTATGTTTCTGTGTTTTCCGCCAGACCTGTACCATACCTTTGATCTTTGCTCCTCATTTCAGGGTTTTGATCCTGTTTTGTCCTCGCGTTTCTCGAGTCTTGTCTAAGCCTAGTTTATGTTTGTTTGCCGATCGCCCGACCCTGTGCCTGTTTATTGACTATGATTTGGATTCCGTCTGCCTGCCTCTCTGAAATAGAACACTCCGTCTTCACCTTGTTTACGTGACACTTTCAGTGTTATGTTTTCATTCAGTATAAAAACTATCGGTCAATTAATCGACTATCGGCAGATACTGTCCAACTTAGTTATTGGTATCGGTAAAATCCACTATCGGTCAACATCGACTTGTTTCCCAAACAATCATGAGAATAAGAAGAAAGGTTTGTTTCCCTTTTCCAAATCCTGATTTTGTTTTTCGGCTAGTTTCAGGTCTTGTGTGTACATTTTGAGATGTAGTTGTCCTGGAAATTTTGCTTAAACCTGGAAACCCTGGTTAACGATATTAGCTCTTCTGTGTGCACCTAGCATATGGCGATGGGAAACACACTTGCTGTAAAAGGTACGCCTAAAACGAGCTGCTAGACTGGATGCTGGATGACTGGATGTTGTCGACTCTCGAAATGGCTATCACAGAATTACTCCAAAAACTTGAGGTTTGAGGCTATGGCATTATTAAAGTCGTTCTGCCCCCTCAATATACACGGTCACGAGCGGCTGCTGGTTTAGACCAGTCATATTTAATCGGTGAATACAGGCGATTGTAGAGTGAACAAATTTACGGAAATCCAAATTATTACGTCTATAAGAAAAGAACCAAGGTAACACACCAACATGGCAATGTATACTTTACCTGAGCTGTTGTACTCATTGTCAGTCTGATTGTCTGTTTTGGAAGCAAAATAATAAGCCATTATTGACCATCCAGAAATTCTTTGCAAACATATAATTAGGACAATATCAACAGGTCTACTGGATAAGTGAAAATCACAGCTTTATGATATAATATTCATCATAATACATATATCCTGATCGCAAATGTTGCAGTCATAATAACTGGATCAAAATGATCCAATGAAATGGTACTGTGGTCTTTTTTTATTTTATTTTAATGGAGATATTTATTTAAATGCTCAGTGATGAGCCCCATGAAAGCAGCCAGAACCTGGCTATAGGCCTTTTTTAGCTACTGCCGTCTCTAATAGCTTCATTACTGTCTAATAGTGTTTAGCTATTATTTTAGGCTCCTGATTAATATCACAGCCAGCCGTCACTGGTGATGGCCAAATTTTTTTACATTTCTCTTTGCCTTAGAGTAAAGTCAGGCTCTGGGAAACAGCTTGATATACAGCTGTGGAGGGAGGGAAGTCATTATCTCTGAAAATGCTTCAGCGCTTCACTCCTGAGAGATGATTAGCGAGATCAAGGACAGCTACAGAGTGCAGTAATTATCAAACAGCTGACACAAGTAGAAGTGGTAAGGAGCAAACAGGAAGACATCAGGAAGCGCTTGACTGAAGTGAGAAATAAGGCTGTAGTGCTCTCTGGTGGAGGAATGGAGATATGTACGTATGTCTTACCTTTCAGGTCAGACGCAGGAATATCTCCATTTCTGTAGAGAGAAATGCGAAAATGAGTTACCAGACACTACCAGACAGAGAGACAGATAGAAAGACATACTTTATGGGTCTGATAATAGAAATGGGCAGGACATTGAAATAAAATAAAAAAAGACAAATAAGTAAAAAAGCAGAATATATTAGTAAAACTGTGATATATTGAGTAGATTTCTCTAATATTGAAGTAGATGATGTGCTTCATTTACACTATAAAATATTCCTAAAAATTTACAATAGAAGATTTAGAATTAAATCAAACACATTTAATATTGTCCAGTCCCACGGCAGACCCGGCGATAAAACAAATTCTTGACTGCTCTAACACATTCGATTCACATTATCCAATGAGAAATATTGAGCTGAGAAAACAGTGAACTATTCCAAGCACCTGGCAGACAGACTGTTGTTCTCTGTAGTGTGCTTGCTCAATAGAGATTATTTGCAGAGATGCAAACAGCGGCAACTGATTACTTCTGCTTTTATTTGGTCACTGAAGTTCAACACTCAGTACGTTTACATGGACAACAATAATCCGATACTAACCCGATTAAGACGATACTCTGATTAAGAAACTAGCATGTAAACAGCAATTTTTTATTACCTTAATCTGATTAAGGTCATACTCGAAGTAAACACAAATCGAATTAAGACATGTGGAGTACTCCTGTTTTAGTCACATTATCGACGTGTATTACAGACACGTAAACACCTTAATCACATTATTAACGTCGTGTGAGAGTTTTCACCGCACTGTGCGACAGGACACGTACACACACGGCAGCGCTCAACTGTTTTACGGCAAACAAGAGAACACGGCTGCGTCCCAAACCACGTACTTACCTGCTACATAGTGGGTGAAATACATGTATCTCGGCTACCATACAGACGGTAAGTACACGGTTTCGGACGCAGCCCACGGCTTCAAGCAGTCGTCTATTTGCACGTATAGCATGATTAATAATTAACTGCACTTGAAGCTTTCGTAAAATTTAAAATAAATACACCCAAAACTGTACATAAAACTGTACAAACTGAAATTCTGGAGGGAACGTCGGACGGCGTGGCGTGGGGACGTAATGACGTGTGCCGTTAACCGATCTATGTTCTATAACATGTAAAACAGGAACATGAAAGGAGTATTCTAAACACGACTCATGTAAACACCTTAATCACAATATCGTCTTATTCAGAATAAGGTCAATAATTAGATTACTGCTGTCCATGTAAACGTAGTCAATGACCCAATAAAACTGAACTGAACAAAACATTAACAAATTTTGTGGGAAAAAAGTCAGAGTAATTCCATGGTTTCTGTATGCACTTATTTCTGATCTGTTGGTGGAAATTTACTCCTCATTACACTCATGTCACTTTAACTCATGTCCTTGCTTGTTAGTCATGTGAAATAAAAATCATTTAAATTTGAATAAATGTCAATTCAAAGCAAAAGAATGTATATACTCTGACACACCCACTGAAAATACTGTCCAAGTGTAGAGGTCCTTATTGTGCAATAAAATACCAGTCCTTCTAATATTTCGTGATTATGCGATTGCAGAAATGAAGGCAAAATCAAGCAAACTCTGCAATATTTGGAGGAGCTTGCGATTTTTCCACGTTTACGGCAGATTTTCCGCAGATTTGGGCCAAGACGCGTCATGTGATGTTATCATAACACGCATTCAGCCAAAGCCCTCTTTGATTCATGTCCATCAAACATGAGTACAGCTAAAAAGGTCTCATTTACCAACAAACATCACTGTGAAAGAGCGTGCAGAACAATTTCGTACAATTTCGCAAATTCAAGTAGTTTTTCACAAAAAACAAAACAAAAACAAAAAAAAAAACCACAAAGACATCTGCACGTTGCATCGCAAATTTTGGGGGAATAAATCAAGCATTTTTGGTCACAACAATCACAAAAAAACTCTGAAATACTAAACATTGTGGTAGGTCGGCTTTTTCTGCTTTCTATGTTAATGTCAGGTGGCGAGTCAGTGAATGTGATTCAATCTCTTCAGTAGCATTAGATCTCAAAGCCATGAAGGATTGCTCGTCCATTTTTCAGTTCTCAAATTCTGGATTTTCAAATCTCAGTTTTTTAACTCGACATTATTCATCGATCCTGTTGGCACGTTAGCTCAGCATCACCTCAATGTAACCGCAGTTTCTGATCCGCAGTCTTTAATTTGTCTTCCTTTGTGTGCTGCGTGTCAGAGTCATGCCGCACATGCAAAAAAAAAAAAAACCGCAGCTGCTCCATTTTCCCCAAACACAATCCATATGCAAATATATGCTGGAATATTGTTTTCTCCTGTAAGAGTACCATTACAGGAAGGTGCTGAATGAAGGCGTGAAGCTACTGTGAATTTCTAAAATTCTACACTTTAATTCAATGCCGCTGGAGTTTCACTTTATTGATGCAAGTCAAATATTAAAACTGAAGCAGACGTACAATGTATTTTTGATACTACAGTCTGTCAGTGAAAGGTATGTCTTGATACGAGCACTGCACTAGTACAGACTTGTCCAGGTTTATAATTCCACGATGGAGGAATGAACTGCCTCTGGACACACCTTCTGTTAGGGTTTCTCTAACCTGCCTGACAGCGATGATGTCACTGCTAGCCAGACTACTTATACATACATGCCGAAAGTTTTCAACAATTAAATTTGCATTGTAAATAAGTAGACATGACTCGTGTATTCTACAAATCATACACTTTCAAAAAGTGCTACTTTGTTTCCTGTTGATTTGACGCCATGCGCTGAACTCAGGGTCGAAAAAACCTTCCTGAATAGGCCTGTCACGATAATTACGCTATCGACTTGTCGTACGATATACGGACGTGACCGCGGTCGTTTTTCCTGACCTCGATATCGCCCGTTGTGTTTACATGTGTGTTTGTTTACATAAGAATGAATGTCACTCACGTTTTAGAAATTCGTGCTGCGTCTGTCCTCTCGTCTGCTCTAAGGCTGTCAGGTTAAAATTCGAACTTCGAATATTCATCGAATTTAAGATAAAATGCACATTCGAATGCAAAAACTGTTTTGCAGTTTAAAGCAGACTGTTGAAAAATGCACACGCAATTATTAACAATGCACTAACAATGTTTTTTGAAGAAGAAAATCTAGAAAGAATCGTTCTGGTGTTTCAAATAATCCAGTCACAGTCAATAACTTCAGGGATTGACTCGCTTAAACTGCGTGAGCTGAAGCTGAACAGTGAATGAACACTGTTCACTATATTGTACTACAGTAGTGTACTCATGGTAATGTTATTATTTCAGGAGATCAGGTTTTCACAACAAGGGCAGTTTTCACATGTTTTTCTTGATCCATATTTTAAGTTAATATTTAATATGTGTGAATACTTGGATAATTTTTGCTTTTTCTTGTCCACTAAAATGCCGTTAACTAATATCCGGTGCTATTTCAGTCTGGGTAAAATTGCCTAAAATGAATAAATATGACATGACGAAATATTGACTAAATTTAAAAGATATTTTCACTAGAAGAAAAAAAACTACTTTTGACATACCAATTCCAGTGTCTGAATATAAAGGTGTACTTGCATTATTCTGCTATTATATTATCATTATAGCAGTGGAATAAAATGGTCTTAAAACGGCAATAATATCGTTGATCGAAATTATTTTTGGAACAATATACCGTCCAACAAATGTAGTTATCGGTGCAAGCTTATTCCTGACTTCCTGACTGAGTAGAAATTCCAAGTTGCATTTTCTTTGTTTTTTTCCTAGTCGGACGCTGGAAATTCTGACTTACGAGTTTTAGTTGATGCGCATCATATCGAAGTCCTGTTCCCTTTCTGGCCTCTATAGCTCTCGCTATAGCTAATGCATGTAATAAATCCATGTGACTGGCCACAAAAGAGGATCTGCTACAGATCTGCTCACACTTAAAAAAAAAACCTGAAGTCAATGAATAATGGACAGTTTTATTGCACATACGTTGTATCTGCTCTGCTTCAGTGTTCTTTCAAGTGCTTGGTTGGGTCCTCTGAAATACCCAACCCAGATGAGGACGGGTTCCCGTCTGAGTCTGGTTCCTCTCAAGGTTTCTTCCTCATATCATCTTAGGGAGTTTTTCCTCACCGCCGTCACCACCGGCTCGCTCATTAGGGATAAATTCACACACTTAAAATCTGTATCCTGCATTTATATGTTTCTCGAAAGCTGCTTTGAGACAATGTCCATTGCGCTGTACAAATAAAATTTAATTGAACTGAATTGAAATACTTCACTGAGTCAGCATCTGGAGTGTGGTCCTCCATATTACCCCGATCTAGTGTGTGTGTGTGTGTGTGTGTGTGTGTGTGTGTGTGTTTGACTATAAAATATAAATAAATTAGTGCAATACATGTGCAAAATAATACATCTTATACTGTTTAAGGATGTACTAATTCTTAAAATGCACTAGTGAGGATTAATCTCCAGACTAACAAAGTATATTTAGCCTGCTTTCTTTACCATCAGCCTCATTGTTTTTTTCCCACTGCCCCAACTAGTCGACAGCTCCCCACATTGGTTTGTGCAATAAAACGTGTGTGTGTGTGTGTGTGTGTGTGTTCATCTGTTCTTCCTACAACTATCCTGCACTTGTTTCTAGTGTAAACTTGCCTCACTGTCAACATACTGAACAACATTCTTCCTTTTCCTTTGGATAAAAATGACAAAAAATGGAAAAATAGGAAGAAAAAAGAAAGTAATAGTGTGGAGGAGGTGGAAAGCAGGGGAAAAAAACGTCTTTTGTCGTTTTGATAAAATCAACTGTAGCGTGCAGCAGGGAAATACTAACGGAACACAACACACCTCTTTCAACACTCTTTCATTCGCACACTTTTGGCACTACCAGCAGAGACACAATAACAGGAAATGGAGGCGTGTCCACTATCTCGCACCATTCACCCACTGTGACCCACTTCCACATCACACAGCTGCGGCCTGGCCGGCTTTAACCCTTCTGTTCTGTTCACTGCTGAGCGACTCATTGATCTAGGCTGCCTGCTTGCGTTTTATAGTGATATACAGTAATTTTGAAATATATGCCTGATATGCTATCTTATCCTTCTCTAATAGACGTTATTTAAGGAAATGAAAGCACTTTCACTTGTTTGGGGTTCTCCTGAATTGGCCTGAGTTGTAAAAACTGTTCCACACATAAAATCAAGTGTAATAACGGCAGTATTATCAGACAAATAAACTATGCAAAGGGTGCTTACATTGCAGGCATGAAAAACATGAAAACACCTGGGCTTCGAATGCGGCTGTGAAAAACGCATGTTTGTACATGTCGGTGCAGAAAAGAGAAAGGCCTCGAGAGAAAGCACTGAAAACCACAGGACCATTTTAGCTCATAGCAGAAATCGACCATGCTTGTCTTTTGCTTTTTTTTAAATTTTATGCAAAAAGTGTGCACTTTGTAGTGAGACGGTGGTGCGGTGTTCAGGTCGCAGAGGTGCCAACATTGCTAGCAAGAATATCTTAACATGCAGAGTGAAAAAAAACCCTGAATTTTAATACACAAATCTTAGTGTATATTACATAAAAAGTATGTAAAAAGAACTATCCAGTCCGTACAGGAGGCTATTTGTTGAGAATTGTTGCGGAAAGTACTCGAATTGGCGAAATTGCAATTGCACAAACTTGTTCACAGTGATGTTTGCTTGTAAATGAGACCTTTTTGCTGTCCTTATGTTTGACGTGTGTGAATCGAAGCGGGCTTTGGCTGAACACGTCACATGACACGTCTTGGCCCAAATCTGCGGAAAACCTGCGTTCATTTTGAAAAATTACAATAATTGAGATTGCTCTGCAGAATATCGTGGAGTTTGCTTGATTTCGTGTAAATTTCTGCGACTGCAAAATCACAAAATCCTGGAGGGACTGTCTAACTTATTTGTAGATATACAAATAAGGCATACAAAAGTTGGAGTCGAAGAGAGCAAAAAATGACTGTGCTCTCAGGGTGGGAGGGGCATGCTCTATCTCCCCTGTCAACCACAGGGACACTAGCCAATCATGGGTGTCTGTGAGCTCATGTATGTAGAAGAGGGCAGAAAGCACGTTCCTCTGAGTGTGTTACACTGCTCTGTGATTATAATGTGGAGAGCTAGCTAGTGGGTGGGAAGTTAGAGGGACCAATTTAGAGGGAATGGTCTTTACAGTACACTTTTATGACTGACTTTTTTTTAGGTAGCACATATATGAACTGATCACATGATACCATCAAGCTGCACACAGCAAAGGTACATGTTTTATTTACTGGAGAATATTTCAGATTTTATCATCAGTAAGAAAATACTGGAAAACGTATGATTATGATTACTACTCCACAAACAGAGAGGACATCCTCACCGTCTTGTTTTCTGTTGGCTCACAAAATGGGGTTTGCAAATTCACAGGTAAAAGTTCAACTAATAAAAAGTCAGTGCAAAGCGAAAGTAGCTGTTATCAGGAACAAATAAGCCTTTCGCATCAGTGAATGACCTTTTCTGCCAGATGAATTTTATTCATGTATGTTTAGCCTAACTTTAACGTGTATCGCTGTAGCACGGGTTCACAAGTTGTAAATGCTATGACTCAACCATAGACATCGGCACCTCTGCGGTCAACCTACAGGAACTACTTTCCAAAACATATCTAGGTTCCTATTATTGCTTTACACATTGCCCTGACATGTTATCAGGTTTAGCCTGTTTAGTGAGTGCTGTTTTAGCAGGTTCTGTGTTTACACTACTATCTATTACAATAAAAGAGAGCTGGAGGACGACGGCTTGCTGGAGTCAGGCCAAGCTCTTGTGGGCATCAGAGAAAATGAGTCAGGCGTTTCTGTGTCGTTTCTCTTCTATAGTTTCTGTGTCGTTTCTCTTCTATACAGAGCTCTTGAAGAAGAAGGAGTCGATATCTACTGCACACACGGCAGCCAATCCTACAAATATAGTATTTCCATAGAAAACCAGCTGGAGACATGAAATGGGCAAAGCATTGAACCCAGAGACACATCGGTATCAAATATCAGCTGGAATAATGAAAAGGGTGTAAAGCTTCCGTTACAGATAACTACAGTAGGTTTGTTATTTTACAAGCACAATAGAGGAGACCTGTGGGGAATATCCAAATACATATACAGGACATTAAGCATAGCACAAAGAATGCAGCAGTACCAGTTTTTGTGTACTGCTTTATCTACAATGTACCTACAGTAAGGATTGCAGTCATTTAGTCAAAATGTTTAGGTATTACATAGATAGATGTGTTCGGTGACTAAAAATAGAATACAGGGTAGTTTTTGCTTCAATTGTTCTTATTATTTTTATTCTTATTATTTAACCCTCCTATTATGTTGTGGGTCAATTTGACCCATTTCCACATTTGAGATGTCTGATATACTGGTTAATCTCTCTTTTTCTCTTTCCTCATTTAGGGTCATGAACTTACAGTATCTCACAAAAGTGAGTACACCCCTCACATTTTTGTAAATATTTGATTATATCTTTTCATGTGACAAC